>WJFA01001170.1:0-23835 GCA_009870155.1 Pseudobourletiella spinata | reverse complement strand
CGTCAGGAAGGTGAACATTCTGTCGGAATCTCACAAAAAAGTAGGGCGTCCGCAAAAATGCTTTAAACTCGCCTCAAAATATGCTTTAAAAATAAAAAAAATGAATGCTTTAAAATGCTTTAAATTATTTTAGAAATTAAAAATACTAAACTATTTAACATACTTTTAAAATTTGAAATTAATCAAAGTTTAAAGTTTTGACCCAAATTGAAAATAAATTTTTAGTTTCAAAATTCTTTAAAATTTAATAAATCAACATCTAATAAATGTAAAAATCAAAATTTTGAAAAAATGTAAATATTTCTTTCAAAAACCAAATGTTTAAGATCTTTCAACGAAGCACAGCGACGGCTGCTAAATATCGTTGTGATTACCATTCCCTCACGGCGTCCATACCATTGTTACCATTATTATGGTGACCATAGTGCAACGGTTACATACTTTTCCATGGCGGCTACTACATTGCTACACTTCAAATCCAAACCCATGGGCCATTGATAATGATAGGGGATATCCATAGTGGGGAATGGTAGGCATGGTTGTTTAGTAAACCTCCAACCTCACCCAATAATTTAATTCAACCAATGCAGACAACTCTCTGAAGAACGAAACCGCATTTGGTTTTACCTTTTGGATTTTGTATCCCAAAACCTTTTTCGAAACTTCCCAAAAGTATTATTACTATTAATGCGCTGTTTCTCGAGCAGCAACTTCCAATTTTTAGGAAAGAAGAAAGACAAGCGAGCCGGCTTTTAGGCACTCACATCTCGATGCCCTTCAATGTGAGAATAAATCTGCTGGATACACAACTTTAGCTCCCTACATTCTTGATAATTGAAACATAATGGTCTTAGTATCTTCTGCTAATTCTTTAATTGCAATAGAAACAAAATTGGTACTCATACGAACATGAATCGATCATCGAATCACCGATTGTTACATCTGTATTTATGTGGATTAAAGCGATAACAAAATTCGAAACGTTAAAAATTTTATTGTGTTCATGACACCTGGTTCCTAATCACATAATGGCCACAGATTTTCTTGCAAACATGAGTTCCATGGAGGTCAAAGCCATTATGACTGCCGTAGCGAAGTGTTTACTTATTTGAGCTCGCAAAACAGCTTGAGATTCTCAAGCCCATTACCCAAATCCTATTTCTCCAACTTCAGTTACGAATGCCACGATCCAACAAGATTGGAATTGGCTTCCACATTATTCAAACCAGAGATAGCCTTACCTTCACTGTGAAGCCAAACCTATTACAGAAATCCCTGACTCTTTTTATTTTGAATTTGCGGAGGACATGGTTAAGGTCATGTGATGGTAAATTGCAAGTTGAGAATGCCCATTAGAATATCATGCATGCGAGCGTAGTGTAAACACCATCCATCGTGTAAATACTACTGCTGTTTTGTTAGAGTTTCCTGCACCGGGAACTCGTTACAAGACTTTTAGAGCATTAACATCCTCTATAAATAAGCTAAGAAAGTGCTGCCACCAAATTTTCAGCTGATTCTAAACCTGGGCTACTTTTGGAAGTTCTTAGCACGCTTCATTGCAATATTCGTTTAAAGTCATTACAGTATGTACAACACAACTACAATTGCATTCATAAAAACAACGCCCATTATTTCATTTTTGGGTCCAAACTTCGGTGATAGAGCATCACAGGAAGTTGTCACAAGGATTTCTTGTAGTAAGATTAGACATTGAGCCAGAACTCTACATGATTTCTGGTCAGCTGAACACTGCAAACTCGAAGTTAAGAGATTCCACAAATATGAACTCAATTGGCGCCAACGCTGCAACAACTTTTTATAGAACGTTTGCTGTTTTGGCCATACATAGAAACTTTTCCTTTCCTTTTTGGTTGGTTGATTTCACTTTTATGTGGAAAAAAGCAAGGAAGAAAAAAGTGAGCAGAGAGAGAGAGGCAGAGATTCAACCAACGGAAATTCAGTTCCCACTTTCTCTTGCGCTTTCATTCCAGCTGTGAAGAAAACGGGAGGAGAGAGAGAACATAGGTCCAGACATAGAGGAAGGAACAAAACTGGGAAATACATAGGCCGGCGCATAAACTTTTTCAGACACACAGAGCAATAATGCTCTCATTTCATGTAGTAGGCTCTTTGATCTATGTACGCATGTGTGCATCCTGGGAAAGTGGCAGGAGACGGAACTCCCAGTTCATTCTCCTGTCGTCCCCGCCGTCTTCAATGCCTATAACTCTCGTCGTCATAATCGCTACAACCGATGGAGATTTCCTCGCTACTCAAAGAGACTGTAGGCCCGGAGCAAAATATATGAATACATCTTTTCTGTTCATTGTACGGGATTCAATGAGTATATCGCCTCAACTGGAAAAGGAAGAAAAATAATGAGGTTTCTCCTCTGACTTTTTCTTTTCACCTCTTCGTCATCATGATCTTAGCCGTCGTTGTCATCGTCACTATCGAAACGAAGGCCATAGGGCGAATTTGAGAAAAATGTTAAAGTTCAGGCACACACAAAAGTTATGTCCTTCTCCAAACATCCCCGCCGTTGGCAGCTTTGCATCCCAACAAAACCGTCGTTTTCCACCGTGAAAACAGCTAGAATATTTAGCTCTTACACAGAAAATATAGCACTTAACAGGAGGCTTACCTTGTGTACATGGAGGATCGGAACGGGATTAATATGGCATGTTACCTACCCCTACCTCTAGTATAGTGGAACAGTTTGGAGCAGAGTGCAGTCCATTCCTATGTTCAAAATCTCGATTGTAGGATTATGGTAACTGATGGCTGCAGCACCAGCAGTTACCCCAACCACAACGAGGGCTTGAGAACGTGCACAGTTTGGGCAGTACTTTTGCATAAATTTAGTTCCATTAATAGCGATCAAATGCCTAAAATCTTCGTTGATAATTCAGTCGTGATTGCTAAAATGGCAATAGAGCTACTGTTTGTAGAGTTTAGTGATAAAAACATCAGCTGGTTCAGATTCCCACAAACGAGATATTGAACACAGTACTGCACTGCTCTCCTCCAAACTATAAATTTCCTCATCCGATACAAGAAAAAAGTAGAAAAGTTGTAAACTTAGTACTTTCTCATTCGATTTCAAAACCTAACGTTTTGAAAAACACTAAGAGGAGCCCTTGGGCATCGTGCATAAATTACGTAACGCGCTTGGGGTGGGTGGTCCTCTTGGAGACCCCGTTACGGTCCATATAAGTCAATGTTAAAAAAAGCGTTACTGGGGTAGGTGGTGGGTCATTTTTTCAATTTTGGCGTTACGTAAATTTTGCACGAAGCCTTGGGCACAATAAAATCCTTGTGTTTCCAACACTGATTCCAATGAAACCTCAAATTTGAATATTTTCGAAACTATGCATTAGTTGGGCGAAAGATTCTAAAGTTGTACATGTTAGGGGTGGGTAAAGGCCTCCTGTTTAGATCATAACATTAATAACACGGAAACACAAACGCAATTTCAAGTTATTTTAGCTCTTCTTCCAGTTTCTGATGTATTCTCAATATAGTATGCCAATTGTCATATTTGAGTTAGCCGATTCTCATCTGTACAATCGCTTGGCATCAAATGCAATCTGATAATCCGCAGGGTACATGGATGAGGGGCGGGGTGGTATCTGAACTTTTTAATATAAGATTAGGTGAGCGAATCTTGAATCTGTAATGCTTCCAGGTCCTTTTATATTACCATCTATTGTGAAAAATCTGGTCGGAAATCTGACGGCAACCTAGTGGGTTCGAACGCCCACGCTCAGCCCTTCTGCAACGCGAAAATAAATAACGATTAAACACACGAGGGAGGAGGGACTGACGAACGGAATTCCTTGTCCGTCAGTTTTATCTAAGTATATGTATCACATTATGTCAGTTAAATCTAGTTTTTGCTCTATGCTTCATGTTTAACTAATTTTTAGTAAAAAATTGGAAAGGCATTGTTACAACCCACCATATAAAACGGATGAGTTTCGTGTCGACGGGTGAGATGACAGATGACGTTTGTGTCTATATGATTGTGGGTCCGCGTGGATGTGTATTTGCGTTTAATTTAAAGTACATGCTTTAATTCAAAATGGTTAGCGGTTTGGATTTATGTCTAATGAATTAAAATTTCTGTCCGCTTTTGTACTCTCTTTCGGAAGATTATTTGGATTAGAGGAATGAAGGAGAAAATCTAATTTTTTTTATCTAGCGCATGTTCAAATTAGTAGAAGGTTTATGGGGTGTTCTTGCTAACCCAATGATTAGGGATTAGGATTCGGGGTTTGAGGTACTAGCTGAACTCGCAGCGCAAGCCTTTTATATCCCACTGGTTGAATGCTATGTTACTTTCAAAATTTACAAAAGTAACCTCATCTGATACAAGCAAATGCCTGCCGGGGGAAATGCTTAATGCATTCACCTTGTTGTTTACGAAATAAAGTGGTTATTACAGACAGATTTGGTTTTGTTACTTTCGTTTTTTGATAATACTGGTATTTTTGGAAAATCATGGTACTGGAAAATATATAAGAATTTGTTTCTGAAGTTTGTTAAATCATAAATTATTGTAGTGCAGAAAGTTGAGTGCCTGCAGACTCTATTCTGGCTGTTTTATGCATAAATCGTATACCAGACTTGAACTGTTGCTGTCGGGTAGAAAATGAACAGTCCAACAGGGATTTGCAGTTGATTCACTGGTTCTGACGCCTTCCTAAAATATGTTGGTCGTATTTGTGTTTGTTTGTGTGCGTGTAGGGATTATATACTCCAGTGCAGTGATTGAATTGAGATACGATGCCTTTATGTGTTCATGTGTATGAATATGTACATGTGTGTTACGGAAATTGCGCTGATTTCTTGCATGATGATTAAAGGGAAATAAAGGGCACTGAGGAAAAGTCATTCGCGTGAGATAACGAGCCTGGAAAAAAATCTTTAATCTGTTAATTCGACTCAAATGAATGAGGAAGCTGGATTTGATACTGTTGGTGCGGGAAATGTTTGCCCTTCCCGTAAGCACAACTCAGGAGTCAGACGTCCAAAAGCGTCGTTGTCTGTTGTTCAGCATAGAGGGAATTGCAGGGACAAACATCATAATGGTCAGGTTGAAATGAATCTATACGGGAAAAAAGTGTGTAATGCGCAAAGTGTTTGGAGCTGAAATGATTAGGATTCCAATTATTTCCACCCTGTCGACATTACATTTTCCATGATCTCAGTCACTGGCTTTGTCAATATCCGGCTACAGCTCGTCAGTAAGGAACAACGGGATACATGGATATTTTCCCCTATCAAACAACTTCGGAACAAATTATACCCTAACATTTTTCTCGTCGTCATGAGCATTCTATTGTAGCAAGCGTTTGTACTTCCATTAATGCGAGAGTCTGAAGTCGAAAGTTGGAGAATAATATGGAGACACGGGAAAACATTTTGGTTGAACAGTAAGAACGGATTAAAATTGTAAAGGGAAAAATTTTCAAAAGAGTTCGCTTAATGATTCTCTGAAATACTGCTGAAAATATAACAAGGCCCCCCTCGACCATTTTTTACCTGCCCTTTTTCCCATAACTTTATTGTGCGATCAGCTGAACAAACGAGTAACAGGGGCGGTGGATTTCAACTAGGATCAGTTTCGCTCGTCAGTTTTATCTCTTCTCACTCCTTAACCAGCTCCTCACGCGGAAGTTTACCTGAACTCTATGCCCTCATAATTTCGAACCTAATGGTATCTTGTGGAATGTGATCTTCTTCACATTTTAATAATCACAATTACAAAACCTTCATAAAATACTGTAATACTTTCGGTCAGCAAATTCCAAGTCAGAATAGATATACTGACACTTTTAGTGTCCATCATTTGGTGGCTGTTGGCATCTAAACAGATCATGGGAGGAAACTATCTGCTCCTACTTGCTCTGAAGCACGTTTGCATTGTTTCCATTGGATTTTAAACGAATCAACTAAACAGGAGGGTTACCCTACTGTCTATGGCGGATCGAACCAAGATTTATAGGACATGTTACCATACCCTAGCATACCTTAACCCTAAAGCCGTTCGCCCCAACTTCGGCCTAGTTTCCGAATTATTTATGTTTGAAGTTTCATCAAGATTGGTTTTGGGGAAAATTAGCATGGGATTTCCCATAAGAAAATTTTTGCTCCCAAGGTCGACGGGAGCGTTTTTTAGCGTGAGAATAAAGAGCAATCTGTTCATGCCGGTTGCCTTACCTACAGAAATTGAAGTGTCAGAACGGTATTCGTTCATGTTCATTCCGATTCACAATACTGCTCAACTGAAGTAACAACAATTCATTTGGTCTCAAATCTTTTGCTTGAGGTTAAAAAATAAATATACTCTTAAAATATATATGTATCCTTATTAGTACAATTTGTAGTTGTATAATATTATTTTCCAAAAGAAACAGTTATATTCACATTTGGGGGACATTTCCGAAGATACTGTTAGTATTTGGCAGGGAAATTTTCAATATTTTTTTATAAACTCGTTCACATGTGTATCCATGGGCATTGTGCTAAGCTGGAGAAAAGAATGTAGGAATCAGGTGGTGTGGTGATAGCAGCTTCATTTTTTCCTCAGTGTGCAAACACAATGCATGAGCAAGTAACAGTGACGGAGTCTGACGGAGGAGATAGGAGTATTATTGAATATTTTGTTTGGAAATGTATCTAATACAGGAAGAGAGCTTTGATTTGGATTTTATCGTGAAACTTTGTCAATTTCACGTCCCAAACGTGCACTTTATCTTTTTCTCGTGGAGGAGGAAATGGAATTTGATGGGACGGGAGATAGCTTTCCAACCAATTCCGCCCGCTCCCACCACACTGATAACTTAGATGAGGAGAATGACGTACACGTACAAATTAAATGGCATTCGGAGACACTCAAGTGGTGAGGAAGTTATCCTCATATATGCAAATAGCCCGGAGCAGCTCATACGGGGTGACAATTGCATAGTCCTTACTCAGTCCCATGATCACCACCATATTACGCCGTAAAACAGATTTCCCCACTTTAAACATTTCGTCTATTTCAATTTATGGGGGACACTCTGTAGTGTGTTCCAGAATATGTGAATCCCCCTAATCCTTATCCAAATAACCCCCTCATTATGCATATCATATTCTTAGATCACATTAAGCTGAAATATTCACCAAAGTTACCCACAAACGCAATAATCGAACGTTGCAAGTTCTTAATGCTAGCAAACATAATGTGAAAATAAAAAATTTACAAAATATTTGGATTTCCAATTTTAAGCGATTGTTTCCAGACTTAATATTTCTCCTGTCCCAAATGTTCTGTGCCAACTGTATCCCATCGTTTCTTACAAACATTTTAGGACATAATGATTGAACGTTCGGTTCAATTCAAATGGAAGGGTTGAAAGCTCTCCCTGTGGTGCCGGTTGAAGTCCGTGGTCCTCCTCCAAATTGCCATATAGATCGTTGCATATAAATGCAGGGCAACTCGTCCCGTCTGTACATTGTAGACTTTTTAAAATGATGATCATGATATCCCTCCTCCTCTTCACTCACACATTGGTCACGCACATATCTAACTAGACATTATTTAGCTGCGAGAGAGAGAGAGAGAGAGTGAGTGAGAGATACTCCAGCGGGAGGACACGGGGAGCCCGAAAGAGGGTGAGTGTGGATGTGGGGGGGAAGAGGGAGTGAGAAGCATTGGGAGATGAAGTGGAAATAAATATGTGGGGAGAGAAGCAACACGTCACACGTCGGAGTCAATCATAAGGGTGCGGACGTGGAATGAGATGCGGTTGGTGCGTACTAGTTCTATCTAATCACTTAAGTAAACCATATTGAGTGTGAAAATGCATACAATTCGCCCATTGTAAGGACTCCCTTGGGTCATTTTCCCCGGAATGGGAAAATCCCTCAACTCCACTTCACCCATTCTCTATCATTTCAATCCGGCAGGAGCAAATACTGGTTCTCTCCGTATCCTAAGCTCTACCGCACCACGGACCGAGCACCGGTCTTACTACAATAACTCTTTCACTTGGCAAACCAAAGCTTGGGAACTACTGAACCCTTTTCCCGTCCATGTAGAGCTTATAAACGGATTCTTTGGCAAATTATAAGGGCGGTGGGTAATCCGAAGGAGGAACCACTCTCATAAAACCTCTCTTATCTCCCATAGTGTATCACAATTTACTCAAACATTTCCCTTTTCCATTACCTGATCAAGAGGAGGAAAATTCTTTCGGGGTGTGGGCAGAGGTTCATTCAGGTACAATTCTCACTATAATTTTCTCTCCAACTCATCGATACATTAATCACGGGAATAAGATTCTCTTCCAAGAATCTGCTCCATACTGTCAATGCAGTACATTTCAATTCTGGATCATCGAACACGACAATCATTGCCGAAATCATCTGCCGGAAAAACTTTAATGCCACCCGCCCTACCGTGTGAAACTTGAATCTCTGAACTTAACAGATCTTGACTTGAAAAAACCTTACTTCTTGAGACTTGAACTTGTTTGAAATTACAAATTAGTCCAGTTTTTTCAACAAGGTTCCACTAAAAAAGCTATCTAAATCCCGCTTGATATGCTAAAAGTCCTGTTCGAAGCCACTCAAGTACGAACAACTTGCATTTTTTACGACTTAGTGATAGTGGGACGAGGGTTGACGACGAGCTGTGTGGAATTCGGACAGAAATGAGGGCTTGATATTTTCAAGAGTCACTTTTGTCCTCCACATGAGCCCACTTACAGTTGACTCTGACTGCTTTATCTAGGAAAGAGTCAGCAGGGCTACTACTACTACTACTACTATTATTATTATTATTACTATTACTATTGCTATCACTACCACTACCAAACCCTCACGGTTCCTTTGGAGAATCTTGTTCAGACTTTGAGTCGCTCCTCTTGTGTTACATTCGTCAAGGAGAATCTCCCCCACTTTATACTCTCCGAATATTTTGGGGTTGTTCAGGGTGGAGAGAGATGAGTTCACTGCATGAATATGCCTCTGCTGAAGTGCCTATGCTCCTCCGGAATCACTCCAAAGTTGTGCGGAGGAAAAGCGGGGAAACGGTTCTGAAAAGATAAGCACTGTAAGTGGTTGGCAATGCGGAGGATTCTTTTGACAAAAGATTCAAGGAAAATATTGATGGGAAGGAAGAATGGGAAAAGTTAAGGGAGAGAATGTTTGTGTGTGTGTGTCCTATCTAAATGGGTAAATAAAAACACAAGCTCTCTGTCGACGCAACCGCTCACTGTATATAGTATCCATCTTACGCGAGTCGCAAAATGTTTTTGAGTGGAGTGGCTCTGGAGGCAGCCGTTACGTACATGCGGGAGAGGACCCACGCTGTGCTCCTTGTTACACTTGGTTTCCCTCCTATTGTGGGAAGGCAGACCAACTCCCTATCAAATCATTGCCGTTATTATGCAGGTCCTCCCGAAGGGTCAACGCTGTTTGGCCCGCCGTACAAAAAGTTGATACAATTGATAACTTTTGTGACTTGTAATGTTTTGTGACATTTGATTTTCCATATGTGCACCGCTTCAATTTTCCGAACACAAAATGGGATGACTGTTTGTTTTTCCAGGATAGGAAGTAGTAATTAATAGGGACTATGGCTCACTGAGGATGTGACAAACTGTGTTTTGATTCTTCATCACCTTTCAATCCCCATGATAGTAGGGTCAAGTGGGGTGCTGGGGTGGAGAGATGAGTAGTTGCTATCGTGCAAGCTGGTTCGGGGAAATCGGCACTCCACTTTGTCATAGTGATCACCCTCCGCACGGAGAGGAATCAATAAATAACGAAAATATGACAGGTTCAGGGTGTTTGTGTTCGGTGTTAGCACACACACTCACACACACAGAGTTCGGGGTGACATGCCCACGGAGGAAAACACTCGGCAAATTACCAAGGGATGAGCGAACGTTTGTGCGTGTATGTGTAAGCATGTATTCGGCCAGTTGGGCACACGATACTGTCTGGGTACATGTGATGGCTTTTGAATATGGAAAAGGTAACAAAGGCTCATGACCCAACAATAGCTTCGTCATGATCATCAGGATGATGGCACTGTTTTTAGCCATTGAAAGACATTGTAGCATCACTCTGTACAAGAATTGTCTCCTGGATCCTTCACTCCGGGAACACCCATCCATTATCCCCGTTTCCCTTGATTATAAATTATGACAAAAGTTTCATTATTGCCCTCCCCGCTCTAACAATCGTGTACCACTATCACTAGACCATCCACCTAAAGTTGGCCATAACAAAATGGTGGTAAGTGCACGAGCACCCTCATCTGCCTCCCAGCACACTCGTGATCGTTGCTTTCCACAATCAATTTGCTTTTCTGAAGTGGGTGGAATTCGCTGGAATCATCCTGTTTTCCTTTGATCAGCGCACATGTGAGCATGAGATGTGAAAATCAGAATCTCTGCTTCGCAGTAAAATCACACAGGAACACCGCAGTGACATTGCTCAAACCGTCTTGCTCAGAAGCATTCAAATTCAACGGAGAACTTATTTTGGGTCATTTGTACAACAAACGCGGTAGCAGTTTTAAATCTCTATTTGCAACGAGCTTGCGTATATGAGCGAATGCAGTGTCAAAGGCTCATTTTCCTATGCTCCATAAAATTTTGGAATATCCAGCGGGTGGCGTAGAGTCAGCAATTTTTTCATTGACCGAAGATGGCTAGAGTTTGTGTGCATGTGTGTTTAGGTATGAGCCTGGGCCTCCATAGGCTAGAAAGAGTGGAAATTTAAAATCGGCTCTCCCATAGACATTTCCATTTAGAGACACATAATACATACATTGGTGAACAGACGAGTTGGGGAAGAAATTGTGACGGGAGTTGTTGTTGCTGTTACAGATGAAAGAAAAATTCTCGTGCGGGACAAAGGAGGACATAGAAATTTGGAGCGGGAGGCGGAATGGACGGGTTTTGACGTTTTTCGAAGACAGGAGCCATTCTAGTAGTCTGAAATTCGAGATGGTACAATGGCGAGCTTTTCTGCATTTGACGTGTCTCTGTTCCGTATGCACAGTAGGGCTTTTTTTCACTCTGTTCCAAACTCTTTACTTGGGTGTGTTTGTGTCCGTATGTTTGTATGTGTGCGTGTGTATGTGCGTGCGTCCGTGAAGCCAGTGATCGAGGTGCATGTGTGTTTGGGTGTGGGAGCTTGTGTATGTCTTCGTAACATAAGTGTTCCTTGTTCGTACGTGTACATTGTGTATGCAAGTCTTCAGTGGCTTTTGTACCATCGAAAATGATCACAATGGCACCGACTCCCCCCACACTACAATCTATTCTATGGAATAGCAATAGCTAGCAGAACCAAGTTGCTGCTGCTGCTTCTGTTGTAGAAGTCGTTCTCTTTTAGAATAGTGCCTAGTGCCACTATGCGTAAGAAGCAAAAGTAGCACCGACTTGTTCCCTACTATACAGAGTTGGTGGTGGTGGTAGTGGCGGCAGTAGTAGTAGCCGTAGTAGTAGTAGAAGTAGTAGTAGGATGGCGATCCGGCAGTGCAAGTATGAGTAGAGCAAGTAAGAGCGAGTGAGTGAGTGAGAGAGAGAAGAACAGACTTGGCTGACTATTCCATGATTTCCTTCACTCGTTTTTTCACAATCAGAACCCTTTTATTTGTACACGTCTCTATACTGAGTAGAGTCCTGTGTCGTAGTAGTGGTTGTAGTCCTCGTCGTACACAAGAATATTCCTCCAAGAAACCGAGCGTACGTATATTACATCCATCCACATCACATTCACATCTCTTCAAGAAGAAGGAGACCTAGAATAGAGAAAAAAAATTCTTCTCTCTTCTTCATCATTTCATTTCAATTCTCCCAGTCTGATGCTTCGCTTTTAGAAAATAAAATAGAAACCTCTTCTTCACTTTAGCACTGAATGCCGTCAACAATTCTCTTCTTGAATTTCTCTTGTTGTTGTATTG
This sequence comes from Pseudobourletiella spinata, assembly GCA_009870155.1. Lineage (NCBI taxonomy): Eukaryota > Metazoa > Arthropoda > Collembola > Symphypleona > Bourletiellidae > Pseudobourletiella > Pseudobourletiella spinata. Next base: position 11,861 of record WJFA01001170.1, on the reverse strand, counting down.
GATTCTGTGGTGCAGTGCTTTTTGCCTTAGTTTGCTTACTTTAGCTATCGGTGTAGAAGGAGAAGAGGAGCGAAAAGAAGGAGTGGGAGGAGAAGAATAAAAACATAAAAGTTTGCGTACTACCAGCTTGCACCTTGAAAGAAGAAGCGGACAACGACAACAGCGACTATGAGATACGAAGCCGGAGGAAAGCCTTTTAGATTTTTTACACCCAAAGCCATATATGGGAAAAAATCTGCACTCCTTCATTTACTTTGTTCCGACTTGAGGTTCTACAGCACCTCATGTTATAAGAGTTACGACTATTGAGGGAAAAGCTCGTTTTTCCCCAGAACAAAAAATGATCTACGTGTGCTTTGCAATGCTTCCGCTGGGGTAGGATATTCCAAAATCATCATACTAAATTATTTACACTGGAATGACATTATGACATGGTCAGGCGTAGCTAATGTGCATCGGTGTATGCACCAATAAATACATATAGGGTGTATTTTGTTGCTCAAATAATGCATGAACGTCCAAAGCTGGGAGGTGGAACTAGAATTGCTGCTGTCGATTGTGGAATTGTTCAACAAGGCTTGTTCCCTCCGAATTCGCACCTTGGGAGTAGATAAAAGAGACGGTTCATAGAACTTGGTCCAAAACCCAGAGGGAATGATTAGAGCGACTAAATTTGAGCCATTTCGCTGGGAAATACCTGACGAGAGTAGACTCTGTATAATTTCTATAACAAAAATATTATTTCCGGTTACAAAATTCGTTGCCAAAAAGTCCGAAAACGTTGAATTATTAACGAAGATTTTCACTTAAGCCGCTAATTTAATTGAGGTGAGAACCATTGTCTTATCATTGGTCCCTGTTGCTCTGCCCTGACTATAAAAAAAATTTGTGATTCATGACAGTGGGTGATTCAACCTGTAGACCTGTACGTTTGCGCACCCACGGGATGCGCAGCCTCATGGACGCTTACACTTGGGCACCATGCACATAATTATAGATACAACATAAATAAACAGAAAAACATGTGCGTTCTGTCCAAATCCTGCCGCTCACGCCTTATTTACAAGTACAACAACCCACATATGACAAACCATAAAAACTACTGCATATATACACATTATGAGTAGTCCCATCAAATACATTCACATTGCACGAAGACGGGCCGTTGACTGGAAATCCATAATTACGGGCTCCGGCGTACCCAAGCAGTACGGGGTATAAGTAAAAGTACGTACGAAAGAGCTAAGTTTGAGCTTCCTTGCGTATAAATGCGCGTTTGCAAAGGCCAATAAAGGGGTTTGTGGTTCGGGCAGGTCGAGGGGACTTTTTCCCCCAAATAATCATCTCTCCAAGTTTTACTCCATTGTGAAATCCAATGGGCACCGGGAACAAGTTCAACGAAACTATGCCCTGTCTCCACCATTTGTTAGCATTTTGGAGTTAGTTTGTAGTATTACGGGTCTCTCTGCATTATGTGCGCTTCTGTGGAAGTGTGCGTGCGTGTGTGTGATGTGTAGGGCATTATGTATGTAAGTTGGCCGTATATATGTTTGCAAGCGGGAACCCTTTCAACAGCCACGTCAAACAATGATATTCCTTTGTATCCCCGGTGTTATTGGCATTTGTGTCAGATAACTATTATACTTTGGGAATTGACTCAGAAAACCCTTTCTTTCCTTTTCCACATTCACACTCTAACCAGCAAACAACAAACAAACTCCTCCAACTGAACCAACAACCTGTCAACGGGAGGATGACATCAACCGCAGGCTCAGTTTGCAATAATAATAATAATTATGTGAGAGCTCACCACGTGGTCATCCCATTCCCATCCCTCCTGCGCATTAAATATACCACAGAAGAAAACATACAACTCATCTATTTTCACTGCTTTTTAACTTCAGACTTACTGCGCTGCTCAAAGACTAAGTATCACGGATCGCGCACAATAAAGGATCAAAATTTTCGCCTCCACTTCTCTTAACCATGCTGAAAGAATAATGTGCAGTCAAAATGAAAATCTTGTGCATGAAAACCATTCATTTCATATCAGTTCTTTAAAAAATTGCATTAACAAATACGAATACGAATAAGAAATACATGTATTTCTGTACTTGCATTTGCCATTGAACAGCTTAAGCACTTGTACTTCTACATTTGTATTTGTCAATGATGGGCGTAAGTACTTGTATTTCTGAATTTCTATTTGTCATATTCACAAGCAGGGTATTTACATTCGAAAAAAACTGCCCTTTTTCTTTGAAAAATACTATTGGAAAATTTTGGAACCAAATTTAACTGAGAAATACGAATAAAACATACAAGAATTTCTGTATTTGTATTTGCCATTGACCAGCTTAAGCATTCGTATTTTTATATTTGTATTTGTCAATGATGGGCTTAAGTACTTGTATTTCTGTATTTGTATTCGTCAGTGATGGGCTTAGGTGCTCGCATTTCTGTATTTGTATTCGTCAATGATGGGCTTAGGTGCTCGCATTTCTGTATTTGTATTTGCCAATGGCAGGTATTTTTCAAAGCACTGTTTCAAATGGAACAAACGGGTGATTTCCTTTCCTGTGTGAAATGGAGTTGCCGTAAATAATAAACGGAAGTTGAAGAAAATAAGACTATCTCCTCCCTTTAGTCAGTTGGTGTCAACGAAATGTTATCCCTTCCGAATGATTCACTTGAAGACATCAACCAGCGCCATAATTTTGGATTACACTATTCTTCACAATTTTGACATTTCCAAGGCCTTATTGACTCTTATATAGGATATCTTGATAGGATTCAGACGCTTAAAATCCCAATGGGGACGTGGTTGAGGGAAGGAAATTAATTGAATGGAACTAACTGAAAAGAACCTCTTCATTGAAAATCAGATTTTCATCTCATCCTTTGTCCGGTTAACAAACACCCCGTCCGGGATTACTCCCTGGTCCCAACTACTCCAGAATTATGGATAAGGATATGTATATGATTAGCTTTGTTCTCTTGGGATGTCAACGCTTGAGTGATGTAGTGGAGAAAAGTTGCTGCTGTGAATTCCTCAAGTATCTCATGTAAAAACACTTTGCTATAACTTGGAATCATTGAGTCAGCCGCGTCTCAAATAGGCTTAACTTGATTAAGGCTTGGCCATAGTTATATTATACTACATTATAAATTATTATGAACGAATGGATATACGACCAGATCATTTCACATTTCTGACTGTACTAAGTTGAGTTGATTTGGGGGATAAGATATTCTGATGATCTCCTCAAGAAAAAATCCGCACGTCTGAATGGATGAAAATTCAGAGAAATGCTCTCTCGTCCATCCATCTCCCACCGCTCCGGGTATATTTGTACTGTGGACATATCCCGATTTGAGGGCCTTTACCCGCAGTGACACTTGAACGTGGAATGGAGCGTGTTCAAACATATGCATGCGTAAGTTTTCTTCTTATAGAGGTTGGTAAATGTGTTATCATTGCCGGCCACTGTGGGTAAAGTGACAGCTCGTACAGGAGCGGGCTTTTATGTGCAAAATCGACGACTAGACTCCTGGAAGAATCCTCTCATATGTACGAAGAACGGAGTAGGATGAAAGGCTGGTGGAAATTTAAGGGAGGGAAAGACACGGGACTAAGAGCTCAAATCCATTTAGGATGATAAAAGGTCATTCTTCGGGCCCGCCTCCACTCTGGCTGGACACTGGGATTTTTCCCCCGCTCCCAATATCAATAGTTCATACCATATGATATGTACATCCCTGTGAGCCATTCTCTCTGGCTATGGTGCTCAATTCATTGAGTACTACGGGAAAGGGACTGATAATACGTAGTATAGGTCCATAGGTCCTTTGACTGTTGTGCCTGAGTGAATGGAAACTCAAATGACAACGGCCGGGACGACGGCCTATGGAAAGGTATAGGCGTGTCAGGCAGGAAATAGTCAGGCTAAATGTGGTCCATCCATCCAACCATCCTGTCCTCTCTAGCTAAATGGTCATACAGTTATGACTAATGACATTGTCAGTCCGCAATTTTTACAAAACAAGATAACGGAAACCTTTCTTAATCCACTCAACTCCTCTTCCATCGTCCTCTCTCTCTCATCTCTCTCTCTGCACACACACAGACATCTCATCCCCTCTATCATCCTCTTATACTCTTCCCCCACGTTTACATCATATGAATCTTTGTCACTATATCATTACTGACTGCATAGCTAAAGCCACAACCATCACCACCACTTTTCCTCCTTCCGCTCTCTCTGCAGACAGCGACAGCAACAACAACCACACCACAAGCAATAAAAAGTATCGAGAAAATAAACTGTTCTTCGTCAAGATCTCATGACAAAAATACGTTTTACCCCCTAGAAAATATTTATGAGGACACGTAGGTGGACCGTAGAGACTATAGAAAACGAAAATACAGAGTGGAACTAAATGCTGCGCAAATGGTAAAGTAGGAAGTAACTTACACGTAGGGTCCCTTGCACAAGCGTCGACATGGAATCGGATCAACAATGGTCGCGTAACTCCGAGGATTAGTTTTTTACTACTATTTATGATAGCTACAGCATATGCCACTAGCAGGTTAAGATCTCTAAATGGTTGCTTTATTAAGTAGCGTCAACTACTTTGTTTTCGTCTTGTCCGTCCGTCTGTCTGTGGACGCAGTAACTTTTGAACAAATCGGAATTTTTCAATCGGGTCTTTACAAATTGGTAGCTATCACTTTTGGGCAAGTTGCTTTTAAAATTGGTCAAAATCGATCTAGTCACTCGGGGTCATCGGATGAGCTTTCCACCAACTGATTGGAAATTTTTAAACCGATCATAACCAATCGACAGGGACTGACTTCAGATACTACACTATTAAACTTGGTTGGTATCTGTTGGGTCATTAGGGGGTCATTTGATCACCTTTCTACCATCACATCCCAATTTTATAACCGGATCTTCCGTCATTGATAGAGATCTATTTAGGACGCTACATTCTTAAATCTGAAAAAGCCAGTCAGGCCATTCAGGGTCACAGGATGACCTTTAGACTGGATTTACTTTTCCAACAACTTCAGTACTATTTTTACTGCAAATGTTCATAACAAATTCAATTGACTACCGTGAAACTACTTCCCTAAATTCTGATTGCCAGCTTATTTAAGTTCAAATGGAATAGTTTTTATTGGTGTCACTTAAGAGCCTTAGAGAGATATTTACATGTTCTCCTTAAACTGCCATTTCAGTGTCACCCCGTTTTTATTCTTATTACTTTCAATATTATTGAGATTTTTTTGAATAATTCATGTAGTAGATAGTGTGTTTTATTCCGCTGCGTTATACATCTTTAGATCTCCTTGGAGGTCCCCACTAAGCACCGAATGACTTTTTTCCATACACAATTACTTTGACACATGCACTCTATATAGACATGTCTTTTATGAGTTTGTTCTCTGATAATGACGATCGGATTTCTACCAACACCCACTATACTGATACCTGATTAGGTTAGTTTGGACGGAAAATTAGAGGAGCCAAGTGTTATTTTGGGATAACCGCGGAGTAATGTGAGCAAAGTTACCATGTATGTAATGGTTCCCAGTTGAATTCCACTGACAAGTCCATGACCCGCTACCTTTGAAGAGGAGATGAATCGGTTCGAGAATTCTCTGAGTAAAAATAGGGAAATTACGAGCCTCGTGTTGATTGTAATGACTTCCGTGAGTGTCGTGATTTGAGAATGAAACACTGGAGGGCAATGGATCGTTAAATTTTCAATTACTCAGTTTGAAAGGATCCCGGTCTAGCATTAGTAGTAGAAGTATACGTACGGATTGAAATAAAAAGTATTTCCACAGCTTCCCCGCACTATCTTCACGCTTGTGAAAACGTTCACAGTCAATATGTTCTCCGGAGCTGAAAAGGGGCAGAGGAAGAATAATGAAACGTGTAACGTCAGGCACACGGAACGGAATCTCCGAGCTCCACTGATGAAAAACGGGTGAAAAGAAGAGTTTTTCATTTCAGGTCAAACCATTATTCGTAACCTACTGTTTTCCTATTTTGAATATTCTTGTATGTAACTCGTCATGATGGAAACAGCACCGACATACGGACACAACACACACACACACAAACAAACAAACGATATATTTATATCGCAAGTCCAAAAGTAATTCCACATCCATACCAATTATCCTCCCATGGTCCCACCATGGTTTCCTGGAGCTTTCATCTCCACACATCTGTAAGTGTACGAGTGGGTTTTCACTCCATTTTCCGCCCTGTACGTGGACCATTATGTGAGCAAGATGGGGAAAATGAAAGCCAGGAAATCATTGTTTCATTTCCTCATTCCAACTGGCTCTTTCCACTACGACTCATATTGGGAGATGAAAAGGTCTCCTATTCAGTATTCCTCTCCGGGCCGGTGTACCACGATGATGACGTTCATGATGATCATGTCGATGTTTCCAGTTCAACAACTTTTGTTTGATTTTTACCGTGTCGCATTTGACTCGAGGAGATGGAGGGGAGTTGTGCACCGTGATAATTATTACAGCTACAGTAAAGTCTCCACTGGTTACTACGACTGAGAAAGTGTTGAAGGAGACACATGACCAAAAAAACTTCTTTTCTTTGAAGCCTTACAACTTGTTAATTATATGGACTTAATCGACAAGATTTCTACGGAATCATTTCGTAACTTAGTCGGTGGTGACGATGAGGATTGTTCAATTTTCTCTTTTTTATCCGCCTGATTCCTCATTCACCCGTATTGTCAGCCTATAATTGTTTTATACGCCTTCCAACCTCCGTTTCACATCGCTTCCTACGTCGTCGATTATCCCACGTTTGGCTGTTACGCGGATTCCTTTTGGTTGAGTCCTATTTCGGAAACTTCTGGATAGTATTTTAGCCTAATCAAGTGTGGATAAAGATGCAAGCACGGCAGAAGCCAATCACAGTCCTTGATTAATGAGTCAATGTGAAGGAAAGCAATGAGTATTTCCAATTTCTTCTGTGAGTTCCCACCAAGCCATCAAGTGTAATATAACAAGCTAATAGTTACACTGTGGAGGAGCTAGAACCATTCAATGTGTTACAAAGGGGGCAGTTTTGCTATTTTTATTTTAAAGAGTACCCCCTACTTGCTTTATGTCCACCGAAATGAGAAATTCGGAGGCATTTAACGTTCGAATGATGCGCGAAAGTGAGTTTAAATCACTTCTTAGAAAAATAAGAAATAGTACTCCATGGATAAGAGGATTTCATCGGCTAAGCCCATGAAAAATTCTATTCGGTGGGACACTGGGGAAGGTTGATCAAATTACGAGGGTGATAACCAATCCTATAAATACAAGCAACACTTTTTACCCATTTTTTCCATCCTACTATGCGCAAAATGGAACGAAGGGTGACGCAAAGGAAGACATACATGTATGAACAATGGATCTGAGCCTGAGTCAAAGGTCCACTCATATCCACCCTTCAGTGCATGGCCCTGTGGTATGATGTCGATTATGACGACGACGATGATGATGATGGTAACGAGGGATCTGTCGGATGGGTGGTTGGTTTTGTCTGACTGTGATTGCATCATAACAGTGTTGAAACTAAACGTGAATAATGAAAATCATGCTTCTTCATGACGTTAGCATCCACATACATGTATTACGTATAGGCACACATAATCTGGTCAAGTCTGGTTGTTGGATTTTCAGAGCGGCTTGCTGCCGAGCATGTTATGGTCTGCTAATGGTTTAGTCCACCGTAAGGCTCATAAAGTAGACATTTGTCAGTGGGAAAATTGATTAATTCTAGGAAACCTTTAGCCTCCACCAGAGCGCTTGTTGTGTGGATGTACTTATGTACGTACATATGCATGCGTAGATGTTTGTATGTCCCCTTTCATTCCATGCAGATTCATTCATTCATCTTTTCACATAGTGGAAATAGATGTATTGTAACCGTAAGCATATTACACACGGCCCACTCTAATATACAAACACACAACAACACAAGCACAAACTCATACGCACCATTGGGCGCACAAAGCACCATGCACGCGTACACACACCAGCAACAACATCAGGACCAGCACCGAGTTTCTCATTTAACCCGAAAATGCATGTTTCCGCAGTGAGATTTTGCCTTCGTCATATTGGGAAGCAGTCACAGTGTCAGAGTGCCCTGGTCCTCAGTTCCACATAGTAAGTATGCATACGGTCATGCCACTCCTAACCCCTCCTGTCATTTCTATACTTAACTATTACATGGCTACCTCTCTAGAATGTAACCAGGCAAATTTGTTCGGAGGTCGGATGGAGCGACTTCTATTTATACAGAGGACGAGCTCCATACACATACACACACATTGAATATCACAACACAACACACGGATCCCTGATAGCATATGGCATTGTACCGTTATTGAAGCTCATAGATTCGGGGGTACTCCTGACACAACAGCGGACGGGATAAGCAGTATGCAGCTACTACACACTCTACAAGGGCACATAATCCACGGTCTGTACATGCCCCAGATGGAGTGTGTGTATGCGTATATATGCTGTGAAAAATGTGTAGAATGCGACCGGACTGAGGGAAGGAGATAGAATGACAGTGGAGCGAATGATTGTGCAAAATTTAAGGAAACGCGCTCTTGTGGTACATAAATTATGACATGTCACCAGATTCTAAATGGATAAAAACGACCAAGTGAAGTGATACTAGGCGGGGATGGAGAGCCATATATTTTTTAAGATGACGCACACAATATGCTCCTTTCCTCCACCACGGCACGGGTGTACACAGGGGAAAAGGGTATATACGTGTGGATGCGGTGAACAACACCTCTATTGTGAGTACAATGCGGATGGGAAAACCGAACTCGTACTTCAGAGACGTCGCTGTCTGACAAACCGGCAAGGCACAGTAGTAATGTTCTGTTACTTCCCAAACGTCATGTTTCCTCCTGCAGCAGGTTTATATGTCAAGTTCTGTCATCACCGTCAGCAACGCCGTCACTCATGGGAACCACCCCGCGAACAGTCTTCTACCGTTTTCCGCGTATCCTCACGCAGATATTTCCATGAATTTTCCTAGCAACCTTTCTCACAGCAGTATCACCTCGATATTCTGCATTTCCTGACTATTAATCAGAGTGCTCCGGCTATTGCTCTCAAAAATAAAAAAACGCACCCCGCCGGCGACCTTAAGTTTCAAAAACGTGTGTTTGCTGCTCTTGCTCATGTGTGATATCCGTCGTGGTTCACAATAGGACTGAATAACTTAGATCACGAGCGGCGGGTCATTCTTAAAGAAAAAACAGTGAAAGCCTCCATGGCGTGCTCAAGAAATGTGGCACCTCGTGCAGGAGGTTACGCCAGCTTGAGTTTTAGCAACGTGTACAACTCTCGACCCTTTGTACACTCACTCGGAGAGTAAATTCATAATAATAATGGCTGCGCGCAAAAACATAATAAAGTCACGATTTGGGTCCAATTAAGGCCAGCAACAGCTTGAATGGGGCATGAACACCATTGAGTCCATTCAGTGTGGTCAATATAATTGAAACTTTAAATTATGTCCACTTCCATCAAGGATCACGACTATTATAATTTCTATTATTACCATGTACAACGGTGAAAAAGTAATGAGCGCGGTTTGGAAAGGCTCGTGGATCCGACTCCTGCCAATAAGTACGATTTCTTGCCGAACGACCCATCGCGCGCTATCACTCCCTGTTCCCTTCACGAACAGTTAGAGCAGGGACTTGCGCACATACATAAAGTGCTCCCACATCCACATGTGCTTTGAGGTCAGCTCTACACCAAAAGGTTGACTGAACAGTATGATTTCCACGAGAGTCAGGGTGGAACAGTTTGGTGTGTACCCCTCCATTAAGTTTCGCACAAGAATCCATAATCACCAAAATTCAGCAGTATATATAATGGCATTTGAAATAACGTGAAACAGTGGGGATCGGCTGTTCAACTTTGGAGTGAAAGCAGTTGGCAGGACTCGCGGACATGGTCATCACTTTCCGACTGCCACATTTGTAGTTGTGGTGACCAAAGGGTCTACGGTATCAACGCCTTGTACATTTTCTTGTGTTAACAGGTCTGAGTAGAGCGGTTCCAATGGGAATTCGTCGGCATTATTGAAGCGGATGAAAGTGGTGGTGATAGTACCTCTCCTCCAAGTTGTCGGGAACAGAAAAGAATGAGACCCACACTACAGGCGCTTATATGCCGCATCTTTGAGGACATAGATATACATTATATACATTCAAACACGCACACACTCATAACCATGAAAGTATGGGGGAAAATCCACAATTCATTCTCATGGAAAATGATTTATTACCTACCTGATTTTCTTCACAACTACCAGCTGTGCTGACAACAATGTGCAAAAAGGATCTCATCCCTGCTTACACAATCTTTTCTTGTTATCCTATCATCCCCGTAATTTCCTCCCTATCTCTCTCTCTCTCACCAACATGTGACAAATCTTATGCAATATCAATCTCTCTCTCCCTGTCGCAAATCTTGACGCGTCACTCTCATACATTCACGCACATGTTCATACACGTGCTGGATAGTAATGGCGGGTGGTTGGAAGCGAGAGGTTATGCACGTATTTGATTTATTGAGATAAGAAAGTTGGCAGGTTGTGATCTCTTACACTTTTCAATCCTCGACGAGAATGGATTGGCAGTGGCACATTGTAATTTTCTCGTGAAATACTCACCTTACAACCATGAGTGCCATTATTGTTTGGACCCTTTCGCGTAGGATCGGAAAACGATTGTCATTCGCCTCTGTATCGAATACAAAAATTATAGGATGATCCTTGAGCCCTTGTGGGGTGGAAAATTAAAAAAAAAGATTTAGTAGAACATACCCAGCTCTGTGTAGAAAGCGGGAGTTTTACTCAGAAGCATATCATGTGATGGGATGTTTGGTGAATCGGGAAATTTACATCACAGAAGAATTAGCCACGAAAAAGGAGAGTGCGGCACGAGATGATGGAAGGGGTTCTTAGCTCTAACTGTAGCCTCCTCCATGCAACCTGACATGCAAAGGACCCCATGGAGTTGTGAAATGAGCTCAGAAGCCCACGTTACCACATCTCCAGCGAAGATTAACCAACAGTCGGAATGTCCCGTTCAATATGGAGGGGACACAACGAGTTGGCAGCCCTGATCCTAGTCAAAAGTTGCCGTAAATTCTCGGTCGGGTGACATTCTAAGGTGACACGTACTGAGAGCCGCTTTTATTCTCCACCTATCCCCTTCCAAATTTCGATAGTTTATTCCAAATAAATTCATTTGTGAAACCCCACCCTTCTCTGTGCACACAAAGATGCACATACACACACACACACACACACACCAGGTACTAGTACTACACACTGCTACTGCTTAAACTTCTGATAAGACACTGCTATAAGCTGACTTACGTTCGAGCTCAATGCTGTTGCTATAGCCGGTCTTCTCCTTTTATAGAGTGGTCTTCTTGTCCAACGTGTAATTTAGAGGGTTGAGAGAGTGGGACGGAGCGACGAAACGACTAAAATACTTGGGCATCTGTAGGTGTGCATATGTGTATGTCAAGCGGGCCATCACTGTCAGCCTCCGTGGGCCAGATCCCCTACATTTCTGGATTTAAATGTCAATTGTATACACTGCACCTCGCATAATGGTTAATGTGTAAGGACCGCCTCATCCCACCTGTACTTCTTTGTTGCATATGTCCCACTCCCAACAACCGTGTACACTGACTGAGTAACGTCCCCGTACATTACCCACCGACTTAATAAACCGATTGGAGCACATGCACGAATATGTATTCGTGA
>WJFA01001169.1:0-23841 GCA_009870155.1 Pseudobourletiella spinata | reverse complement strand
TTATGATGTTTCGAACGAGCGCTACCGTTACTTATTATTGTCTCAGAAGTCAAGCAGAAAAATTCAGTGTGGAATTTGCCTGAGATTGTATCCACCTTGGTGAGTCTCGTTAGTTCCATCTAAAAGGAATGAAGTCGTCACTTGGGATATCTACATTTGAGAAGGAGGATTCGAATGATGTAATTGTTATGTGACGTAGACCAATGGGTCTAATCTAAACATTTGTCTCGTAGGTGTGTTAGTAAACGCCAACACCAGACTCCTGATGAAGTGATTCACTCTGTAGGATTCTACCAGGTAGTTGTGCCCGCTCTTTTGAATATTTCCGGTGAATCTCATAGAAACATACTTAGCAGCTATACTTTACCATATGCAAAATACATCAAGTCCATGCCGGGTACGTTTGATTTTCATGAATACATGTGTTATATGTATTACACAGACAACATATATTGTTATTGTTTACAATATTTTTGAATTTGTAGGAAGAACTGTGGATGAAATTTTTAAGCACTTCCCTGAGATGAAGTACCAGGACAACACTATTTCAATACAGCGTTCAAAGTTCTCGCCCACAGTTGTTTTAGATGCTGCTGTTATGTGGATATTTATTTGCCGGGAATGTCAGCTGCTGCTAATCAAGGACTTTGCCTCGAGTCTAGCTCTTATTGAAATGTCGTTACAGTATAATCATAATATTGCTCCGACGAACAAATTTTTCCGATTCTTCAATCTTCGCATCGTAAGATTTGTCACTGAAGAAGTGTGAGTATGCTTACTACTGCTAAAAATAAGCTAACGGTAGCCGAACAAGATTGTAACACAATGTTGTACATTTTGTGAATATATATAGTCACAGTCCATTCTTTTCCGTCCTGAAATGCATGGGATCGCAGCAGGCAACATATTTGAAACTATTATGGAATTCAGATACTTACACAACTCCATTAGAAGATTTGGTTCCCACCCCAGCAGTGGAAGTTCCGATGATATCTTTAAATGGTCTTCAGCAGGTACTGTTTATAATAATTTAGTGCCTAAATTGCGATAACAAAATAATTTAGCTCCTAAATTTCAAAGAAATTAATTTAGTGCCTGAATTTAGCCGTTTCGATATGTTTACAGATGCTCAGCCAAGATTGCAGAGTATCTGTTCGAGGTGTCATAATGTCTTTCACTAATTCTGAAATGATACTGGAGGAAGCAGAAAATCAAATTGAAGTTTCAATACTGCGTTCGTTCAATCGAAATTTTTTCATTGGTGCAGACTGCGTTGGAACTTATGTAGAAATTAAGCTACTGCGAGTAACGTCGGAATGTAAGGAACGATTGCTACTGTAGTGTAGTAGTGGAGTTGATGATTATTTTTGTGATAGTAACTGAAATGTATTCTTATAACAGGTGCGTTTGTGTTGGACCAGTATTCCACAATGACAGTTATCCCCCACTCTCAGTTACCTTTTCAAAGTTAAAAAATGACGAGAGCGTTTTTGCTATTGTATTTTATCTTAAAATTATTTTTGTACCTGACTTTGGCGTTTGCTGCTTTCATATTGTATTCAAATGTATTTATGAATTAAAAGTTACTGCTTTAAGTGTTAATAAATTAATGATGTCGACAGCATATATTCTCGGGTCTTAAGATATTGAATATAACGAATTCAATTTTTTGGATAGCATTGCGTTGTTAGTAATTTCTGCTGAGATGAAATACGAGCGATAGATAAACGGGTATTCACTACTCGTTATGCTACACATCCCCCTTAAAAGTTTCCACACACACGAAGTTTAATGTTTTGTTTTCTGCAGCTGTTGTTAGGACCACTGCTGGAGAGATCGTCTCTAGCGAGACGTTCTTCGTAGCAATTACCGGGTACGGCTATTTCGTTATTAGATTATGTTTCTCAGAGCAGTTCAGATAACCACAGGCCATCAAGGCAACCGCCGCATAGAGGTGGTCCTGAGAATTTGATGTAGCTATGTTCGTCGGAAGCCACAATGATCAACGATCCCTGTGTCCAATCGCTCCGGCGTATAAGTAAGGGTTCCTTGTATTTGTTTACCATAATCTGTGTTGTTTGTCACACGCACGGCGTGGCTAAAGATGCTATAAGCCCTAATCCTTTTTTTGATTCAAAATTCTGCAAAATTGTTTGGGAGCCGTTAAACGAAATTTTGATTAATATGATTTCTGGCATTCAGACACACGTGTATTTGGGTAGGGAATAAGAGAATTGAATTATACGCGCAAAATTGACAGCGTGTACATAGTAACATTTATGGATTTCTATTGTTGCATATAATTATATCTTATTGTGTGTTCTGATGAGTTACAGATTGGAATAGTGCGGAAGATCAGTTGGGATCCGCGCATAAAAGAATCAATTATGAGACCCGAGGAGGTCCTTTATTCTCCATAAAACTTTTCTCCAGGCCCTCTTATATACAACCATAGTAGCAATGTAATTTTGTCAGATTAACTCTGACGACTCACCACAAACTTTACCTAGTGTAATTATCGTTTCATTGACTCCATGAATCTTTAACCTCGGCTCATAGAAAAATACCTTGACTGCTTGTAATGACCAATTAGAGCCCATGATCGCATAATCTGCGCCATTGGTGATTCACCTATGATGTGGTGAAGGGATAATCGTATTTAATTAGAGGCTTGAATGTAGTCGAGTTTCAATACTCATCAGCTCGAAGTGGATGCTGAGGATTAATCCTTTAAGCAAAAACTGATTAAACGGTTTTAGGGGTTCATCTATTCCCAGACACAAGCAGCACTGCGGGGGGTTCAGGAACCTGGAGTAAAGTTCCACACATAGTGCATAACACTCGGTCCTCAGTTGTCGGGGAGGGTGAAATGACAGCATACACTCATTCGAGCTGGAATCAGCTCCTGCACCGCATTCTTACTCCTTTGCGTATTGAGCGGTTTACTAGGCGACCGCAGGGATTTTAATCCGGAAGGGGCTGATCGTAGATTACGTCATTGGTCATCACTTACACTGAAGGAGGGTGACTATTTCGTGGAATACCGTATCAGCAACAGATGCCAGTAACATATTATGAAGTCCAAATAATATGAACTACATTGCTGTGACGCAATCAGGGATTTTGAATATCCTGGGCAAAATTTTGAATGACGTCTTACGAGACAGTAGTGGAGGGTTGAAAAAGTGATGCTAAGAATTTGTAACAAAATGAGGGATACGGGGAAAGCGGGTCAAAATTTAGATGGGAGAAAACACGCCCCTAGCTTCCTTGTTCTAATTCAGTTCTTTCAAATCACAGTCGGTTAGATTACAATGTAGATTATAACTTATGGCCTGTGACGCCAGTTTTTCCAGTTTAATGTAAAAAACGAAAATTTTCGTAACATTTTCACACAAGTATAAGATGTAAGATGGAAGTTAGCTTGTCATGCTAAATTCAATAGCTATCCGAATTAACCAAGATAGAAATTTGGTGGATAAGTTCAAGTTGTACGACTGTATTATTAGTTTTCTACACAGAACCAAATGCGATAAAGCATACATAGCAAGAATCTCCCTCTGCGGCAAGTTTGGAGATGGAGGGCGACCTGAGAACAATCCTGTCGAATACCTTCACGTAACTTGCGGCGGTAATAGCCAGTGATTTAATGATGTCAACTGAAACAACTTGAACATCAGATTCTTAAATCATAGTGGCATTATGTTATGACAAGCTATAGCTCTCAGCTATTTAGCTTTGATAAGTTAGTGATAGTTTTTAATATCGGTGTTAATTAAAATTACGTTTAAGTTATGATTCAGTACAGCACATGGAATTTATGACGTACTTGTTTGCATACGTCACGTAATCTTTTCCAGCAAATCATTACTTAAAAATCTTCCGAAGGATGCGGTTGCGGTGGAAGTAAAATTTCAAATACACAGTTCATGGTTCTCTACTTTGCTGCTGCTGAGTACCAGTTTCGGTTCAGAAGAAAAGGGAAAAAGGATTATATGCTGTGCGGACCATAAAAACTAGTTCTTATAGAACAGGGATGATACCTGAATCGTCGCGCGTTTCCGCTAATGATACTGAGAGTAAGGTAACTGACCTAGTTAACTATTACATTGAGAGGGATTCTAGGAGCCAGACTGCACTCTCAAGTTTTATTCAACGGTAGTGATGCATTGAATTTCCTCACGATACTCGTATAGTATAGCCGCTGAGAGTGTGGGAGAGGGTAAAAAGAGAAGATGTCGGATTCCTTTCCGACGACGACGATCAGCTCGTGTTCGCCCACTCGCCAGTGTTTTCGCGTCATGTGTATACCTTGCAAGCTATCGCACTGGTGCAGTGCGTTCTCTGACTGTGAGTGACTTCGCTAAAGCCGCAAACTACACACAGAGGTAATAATAATCATGCTAATGATAACAGTGGATGGTGAATATAAATGCGGTTTCTGTATGGAAGAAACTTTCACTTTTCCATTGTGAATGTAGCACACGACCCACCTTTTTTGTAATCGCTGTATACGCAGGCCATGTGCACACACGCACACACTCTATGGCTCCGTCAAATGTACAGGCATTTTCTTCTCCCAAACGCACCCTCCTCTGTGCACTTTTATATAACCACCAATTATTCTTCATTTTTTTGCGAATATTCCTGACACTTTGACTGCACAAATTCTTGACTCTATTCACAGAATTTCAACTTCACAACCAGGCTTGGTTCCTCGTCCTGAAAGCCTTGGACGATGAAGGAGTGGTCATCAGTCCTTCCTGAATGATACACATCTCTCTGTGATTTCCAATCTGCCCAGCGACTTCGGGGATCTTGGAAAAGATTCACGAGATATTCCAGCGAGAGTAATAGCTACCCCGTAGCCGCGCCGGAAGATATCGCTGCCGGACCGGATTTGTAGGATGTCGTGTGCTACACCCTCACATATGAACCATATTTCCACCGGTTCGCGTTTTATGTTTACTGGTGTTTTGCTGCCAGACAAGACTCCATGTCTGTACCACCATCAGCTCAGCATGGAGGGAGACTCATTATTTTATAACTGGTATTCGTCCCCGCACCCACACGTTTGCCGAGTCTCCGGTTCTGCTGGACAGGACGGAAAGCACCTCAGTCATAGTACAGCTACGGGGTAACCTCTGCTATTCATCAGCAATGACCAAGTTTCCACCCGCTCTCTATGGTTTGTGAGGCATCCTACAACCCTAGGTTTTTGTGTCAGCATGCCAGTGATATGCAGCATCTCTGAGCTAGCATAGTTGCTTCCGGCGTACCTATGAGCCCTGGTCAAGTCACGTTTTGAATCCAACAACGTGAAACATTTCTGACGTTGCACTCCATAGTTCAGCACTGGTGGTGGGGAGTGACCCAGCATTTCCGAATTTCATCTTGCTGGTGTATCCCAAGGCCCACTTAACCTGAAACCGGCGAAACTAGTGATGGTGACCAACATGTTGCATACTGCACACGCTGAGTAGCTTTAACAGGGGTAGCATCGCTGAGCCAAGGTTTAAAAGCGTGACCACCTATCTCAGTTAGTAACCAGGTTTTATCACCCTATAGACTTCTTCAACTTCGCAGAAGTAGCTAGTAACATCAATATGTTAGTGAGGCCGCCATGAGTCCAGTTTTGAAAATGGCAAAGTTCAATTTAGTCGATAGTCGGGTCGGAGCACGTCGGCACTTGTTATTTATTATTTTTCCAGCTGCACTTCCGGTTTTGTTGGAGGTACAAGCCAATTGTGGCGATCCCATTTTTTCTTACCATACATCGTCATACTCTCAGGAAATCACGCAGTTGATGCCAAAATTGCTAG
This sequence comes from Pseudobourletiella spinata, assembly GCA_009870155.1. Lineage (NCBI taxonomy): Eukaryota > Metazoa > Arthropoda > Collembola > Symphypleona > Bourletiellidae > Pseudobourletiella > Pseudobourletiella spinata. The sequence continues at coordinate 18,019 of WJFA01001169.1, read as the reverse complement.
TTTAAAGTTAATCCTGTTCAAAACATTAAATCTGTTTAGAATTCCGTCTAAATTCAGTGTACTAACTACTTTCGTAGTCAGTATATACTTACATGATAAATTTAAAGCTTGCGTATATTAAGGAATCTGTCGTACTTGGCATTGCATAATTTTTTACGGAGCGTTACATACAAGTTCAGATGTTTAGTGATTGCAGGTATTTTGATGATGTGTATATACCGCCACACCTTCCACTTCACATGTTATGTCCTCTGCAGTTTCTTACAGCGCAGCGTTGACGTTGACACGATGCTATAGGGTGTGTATATTTTATCCAATCACTGCTCCTCTCCTTTTGTTGCAATTTCTGATTTCCTGTCATTCAAATGCTCAAGAACATACAAAAATCCAGTTTTGAGTCACATAGATCAGATGCACTGCTATTCCTGATTTTTTCATCTAAAACTGAATTGCAATGAGTCAACATGCTGTTAAGTAGTGAATATTACGAACTAAATTCAAGAAAACAAACAGGCTGCACACTTGGTGCAAGAGTAGATTGAAAATATTCTGGATTCTCATGTGTCCAATTTGCAATATTTTAAAATTTATCAACTCCCTGTATTTAACAATTATACTGTACTGAGTACCCTGTGACCCTTACCAATGTTTTCCATGGCCGCACGAACCTCGGAATTCAACGCCTGCTGTTTCGCTGTAAGAGGGGTGCAAATTTTTGTTATGCTTGCTGTGTATAGATGGCAGCAAAGGGCCTCCACTCGTCATTCGCAGTAGTGGGGCGAATTTGTACATTGAAATTCCGCACCCCTCCTTCAAGGCACGGAAAACATACCAGGTTAAATGCATAGACAAGCTGAATTGAGGGTCTCACTTGTAACGCAGCCGTGGGTTCTTCTAACCAAAGATGTGCGAGACCGAGCTTGGTTCAGCAGTGGGACATTGTGATGCAGAACGCGGTGGTTAAATTAGATTCATCCCATCCATCGTGTAACTGTGAAGCATAACATGAGGAGGAGGTCCGAACTCTGATTATATCATTCCTACCTCATAAACAGAGGTTTCCAAAACACCCGTTGTTACCTTCGCGTATGAATATGCATTCATTTGGTGGAATGAGCAAGTACTTGCCTGATGATTTAACGCTGGCAGAATTGAAGATGAAGACTGTAAGAAGATGAGCTGCAGCATTTGAACGGGTAGAAGACAAGTCTCATGGGCAGAACCACGTAGTGGAATCAATATAGAGACGTCTTCGTCATCATCATCATCATCATCATCATCATCATGTTCAACAAACCACGGAGAATGCACCAGTCACTTTCTCTTTCCTATATTCATTCAGCGGGGGAAAAATGAAGAGCTGTGGCACGTATAGTAAAAATAATAATCATAAATAACGCACCGTATGCTCAAGACTAAATATTATATAATATTCTCTCGCTTTTTTCAACCGTCCGCATATGCAGGCAGTCTTAGCCGTGCTGCGCGTCGTCCTACATTTTTTGGAGGAGGGCTAGTATGAGCATGAGAGACACTGTAAACTACAGACCATTGATGAGCAGAGCCGCATCATGGAGTTTGTCGTTTTCGTCGTTACGGCCGACAGTCACGTAACCCTTGCGGGCCCGTAACTCATCTCCCCCTGCGTACCGTAATCATCTCTCGTACTCATTTTCCGCCAACGCTCACCTGGCTCAATGCTGTCTGCAAATTTTTCGCATGTTCTACGAAGAGGACCATAACACTTTTATCTTCTTCAATTTTACTTCACATTATTAAACTACGGGGGTTACCATTAGCCACACAGTATTTAACGGCAATCAAGAACCAATAGTTTCACTATTCTGATCAGAATGTGTTTCCAATTGAACTTTGGTTCCCTGTAGTATTTTGTACACAAGGGACGACGTTCTGAGGGAAAAACTGAATGAGGGGCGGATAGGGACTGGGGCGGGTTCGCCGGGGTTGACAGTCCCGATCATCAGTGAAGTTGCATCTCCGCACGTGATGCTACAGAGCCTTCATCCGATTTGGTATGCCAGAAATGGTTACATCCACACATCATTACTGTGGATGACATAATTCCATTGCCATCCAATAAATGCTGCCCAGACCCCCTTCCTGCTCAAGAGGCCGTGGCGAATGTGACACTTTCGGAGATAACAACGAGAAACGCTGGGTTGAATCACCATATTTTGAATTTAAAGAAATTCATACCAGCCCTTCAAACGAATAAGTTTTACAAATTCAAATGGTAACCCCGTTCAGCGTATACTGATTAGAATGAATACACAAGTCTTTACATTATTTTAATGGCAAATGAGAAAGATGGTGAGCTGACTCTACAGACAGCATGATCAGATCATTTGCAGTTTCAGCTCACACAACAGGAATGGTGGTCAGTTGTGGTGCAGTGCGATGGTAGCATTTATTCCTGTGTTGTGTGCATATACGTAAGCAGTTGAAAGGGGCAGAAGTTGTGAGGAGTAAGGACGATTAACGCGTCTTAACTCTGTACGAGTAGGAGATACGGACTCACGAGCATATGTCATATGTGTGCCAGTATGTGCTGTGAGGTGTACAATGAGGCAATCTTTCAACTTGCAACTTGACCTATTAAAGAAGTTGTAGAGAGCTTTTCCTGGACTTTAAATGAGGTCAGGTTTGTTGCCGGAATTCTGATAGAGCTGTAATCATCATCATCATCATCATCATCAGTTACATCTCCTCGCCTTTTCCTTATTTTCATTCCTCCAAGTCGGAATCTGTACTTTTCCCCCTTCACATTGCACTCCCAGTTCAGTCGCCCCGAAATGTTTCAAGGCGGTTCACGGATGTACATAACATTGTAGGTGACTGTATCTACCATTCTGCCTGAGCTGTCACTCATTCATCATAACAAGTGTTGGGGATGGTGCTGATAGTGTGAATTCATCTCTTGGAACAGGAACGTCATTGGCACTTGAATCAGCAGAAATGTTCACCTCTTCCTGTTCTACTTACATTTATTGCTAATTAATTGCCCCAACTTATGTGTGTGTGTATGTGTGTGTGGCATATACGCCTTGTTCTCTCTTGTCAGTACTCTGCCACAGCTGAGCAAGTCACGCTCACGTGCCGAATGGAACCAACGTTTTGCGAAACCAATAAACTACCAATAAGTAACGTTGTATAGGCAACGAACATGATGTATCCAGAGGGAAGCACATGCCTCAGCACAGTAAACATACTAACACACACGTTCACATATATATATATATCATACACGTCATACTACTCTTATAACGGTCTCAAGACCAACCGTCAATTTGAACAACGTTCCCTTCCATTTTATATTTTTTTTTATCAGGAGATGAATCCGAATTTCGTAAAGTCGATTTCATAACTTTGGCTTATAGGAGGAGGACTTGCCCCGGCCAAAGTGGTACCCGGCAACTCGGCCCAGTTCTCGCTGGAAGAATCTGGGGCACTGTGAAACAGTCCTACAACTCAGCACTTACCCATAGGCAAACGCCTCGGACTCGTCCCCATTGTCTCTTTTATAATCATAATGACGACAAGAAAAATTGTTTGACATATTGGTTGCGACAGAAACTAAGCGAGAGAGAGAGAGAGAGAGAGAGAAAGAGTATAGTCTCTGATTGAGAGTCATAAACATAGGGTTTATGAGGGACTGAAGAAAATGGTAACAAGACAGGGAGGGTCAATGGTGAAGTGAATAGAGCGGGATGTCATCAGTCACCTTCCGTACACATTTACACATTTTTCACATCCCATTGAGTCAGCCCTGGGAAGACGGATAGGTCCCAAGCCCGTGTCTCAGACCGGATCAGTATGACCAGTGGAAAAATGTCTATTGGTTATTCACTTGTGGACAGATTGCCGCGGATTTTTGATTGCTCTTTTCCCTTGCCGTTCCGCCTGCTGTATACAGATGAATTGAACTTGTCTTCCCTCCCATTGTCCCCACTATGTTTATGTTGACAATGATATGATATTTCCGAGGTTCACATGCAATATGTACGTCCGTCGGAGTAGCTCACAGGCTAAAGTCACAGTGACGCAAACACACACACTCCCTTCCACATCATCATCATCATTCCGCGGAGGGTGGTGTGCGGTGGTGCTGCAGCGATGATCCCGCATATCACCCCCCTCCCCCTCTTCGCTTCCAGCTAATCATGCAGTGGAATGCGGAGAGGGGACTCGCTACTCATCCAGTTCGTCCGTCCACCCCATTCAATTGGGGACGGGCTTTGGATTTTTTGAAATTTCTCATAAAACTTCCCATAAAGGACTCACGGAGGGAGAGCCTGTGAGAGGGCTGATATTTTCTCACATAAACTTCACCATGTTATTTACGAGGTGGAACAGGATGAGCGTGATACCCGGCTACTTAAAATCCCATTATCAAATCTAGTTCCTTCACGCTAATACTCCCTTGCTCATTTGATCAGGGAGGATCATCGTGAGCATCCTTGCCGTGACCCCGCCGAACTACTCTGTTTACCTCTTAGTAGGAGTGGGTCCACATGAGCCTATATATAAAGTTCTCCTTAAAAATTTCCCCTCAGTTTCAATGGATTCACAAATATTTTTCCTATGAAACAATCCCAGCCCTGCCATGAATGGGAGGCCATAACTGGAGCTCAGAGTCCCTACAACCTCCATTCCATTTATTATTAATCACATTTTAAACCGAGAGAGGTTGGATTTCTACCCTTAATCTTAATCCTCCGCGATCAGTGCTAGCTCCACTCCTTTCATAACATATGAGAGCATTTTTTTTCTCTCTCTCTCTCTCTAGAACTTTCTCATATATATCTCCTCCGCCTCGGTTCCACACATGCATAGATGCACGATCATTTCGTCCTTTGATCTGTCTTGGATATTGCCTCAGAAGAGACAAAACGTGGCTTCCCCGATATTATAGTGCCAGCTTTCTCCGCCGCGCCAGGCCTTCCTTCCACACACTTCCCCGCACCCCCTCAAACTTGCATCACTTTCAATAGTTTTGTACATTCAACTTTCATTACGGAGCTCTCATGACCCGGCACATTACAAAGGGGAAGACAATGGGAGGAGATCTTGAAAATAGAATGGGAGAGACGGAGATGAGATAAAAGATGTAAAAATTAAAAATCAGACTCATCTACTTGCTCCGCTCAGGGTGGTTCCAGTTTCCAGGCCGAGCAACTCCAATGTTCTTTTCCCGCTTCCGCCGACGTGGTCTCGTTCAGACAGGGAGAGATGCTATATGGGAACGCGTATTATGATGATTCTTCCGATCCATTAGCAAGTGAAAAAATGGCAAACGTACGGGAGGGACAGGGAAGGATGATATGAGTGTATTAAATATTTCATGGAGAGCATTCCGCCTCCGGCTATTATTCCAAGGGTATCCTCTCCCCTCCCTGTGCACGGAAAGCTCTTTGCATTTTACCTTTACTGAGGCCGACGACTATATGTGCTACTGCTACCTCCACCTTTACTTCCTTTTGAATTATTATTACATTTCTCTCTCTCTCTCTCTGTCCCTGTATTCTCCTTTCCCCAAGTGAAGAGAGCTTGTACGCGGCTTTAAATGTGTAATCGACTTCTAAGTGACAGTGTACGCTGGACGGGGCTTTCAGTGGCTGCCTACTCATTTTCCTCGAACGGATGGTCCGCACTACCGGACGAGGAGCTCTATTACTTATTCAAGACGAGTGTCCACATGTGGTTAAGGTAGGGGCAGAGAGGCCCGCAGTGGTTCATTTCCAAACGGAGCTCGGTTGCTCAGGGATATGTGCGTGGGTATTATAATATAAAATATACCTAACTCTGAATCGGTCAGGGATTCTCTGGCGGACTCTCCGGAGGAGGGAATCACCCCCGCATTCCTCTATGCCGTAGGAGTACTAGCATCTCTCCCGCGACCCTTGTTCTCGCAGACCTTGGCATTTCCATCCACCGCACTACCCCTCCTCCCACTTCCCTACGGTCATGGGTGCGAGGGTTCGGAATGCTAATTGTTTATGTTTCATGTACATGTTACTCCGTGCATCTGATTTTTTGAAAAGGGCCAAAGGAAGGGGAAGTTATATATGACGATGATGATGATGATGATGATGATGATGACGACTATCATGATGTATGCATAGAGTTATGGGTTCGCTCAGCGTGAATACGAACTCGGAGGCGCGGGTTAATTTCCGAGGATACTCCAGCATCTAATGGATACCTGAGACGAGGGTAAATAGTTGCTGAATTAAACCGCGTGTTTATTTACTTTATGGTAATGTCCCGTTTTGGGTCTGAGAGTGAGTCTCATTTCATCCGCGCTCTGATTCAATGCGGACATGTGCCATTCCACCATTATTTTTCCTACTGACAGGGTCTATGTTGGATGCTTGGTTCATATTTTGCCGGTGTTGGAGTTAAATGAGATGGGCATGTGGGCGGCTGTGACAGTTGGTCTTATGAAGGCGAGGTATTTTTGGGTGAACATTTTGCTGGAATTTTTGCATTTTTTAAAGATGGGAAGAAGGACATGGGGATGGGATGTATGGAGATGTAGGTATGAATTATTTTCCAGTTGATCTAATTAGTGAGTGATTGAGGGTTCGTGGAATGATCCAATTGAGTCACTCCCACAGGGTTTTCCCACCACAAGTTCCCCTCTACTCTGGCGATATGCGGAAGCAGTCGTGCGGCGTTCCTTTTAGACAGCCATTTGGCTAATAAATAATGCGTAATGAGGTTGGCGCGGATTTGACAGGGAAAAACTGTGCTAAAAAGGAGAAGGAGGTCAGCGAGTGAAACATTTTCCCTTTCATAGGTCACACAGTTCGCCCTTTTTTTCTGGCTCATACGGCGGCTACGGCTCGTCTCGTACGGCTCAACTTATGCTTCCACCTACGAGGGGCCATACGGCTACGATCCTCTCACAGAGCGAAGCCATTTCAAATCTGTCTACATTGTCTCCCCATCTTTCCATCATTGAAAATCTTGATCACTCTCCACGCCAAGAGTCTCCTGTAGGCAGCCCCAGTTTCCACTTTCCGGGCTCGCCAAATCACTTTACCTGCTTGGGCCAAGTGCACACATACACATATAGACAGACGCGCGCGCACACACGCACACACACACACACAGTCATACAAATGTTTGCAGTCGTTACGGGAAACAATGGATAAAGTTTTTATCCCCCGCCGCACGTTCGACATGATGTTCTTCCCACACATATTATTCCACGTACAAATTATATACGTACCATTACTTTCAGGCTGAAAGATTCCAATAAAAAACCTATCAAATTTTATGTTAGCGTACAAAACACTTGGAGAATTCCCGTGATTTTTGCTCTTGTATTTCTACACTTATGCATTTTCAAAATGTTCGAAAATATGAATAGCTTCGTGAACTATTTGCTCATGATTGTTTTCTAGTGACCCATAAAGCTTTCAGTATACTTTAATCGTATAACAATAACGGTAAGCGGATTATCTCATGCGTGCGGTTCTGAGAGTGGAGGTGAATAGGGAAATGCACACCAGATATTATAGCGCATGCGCATCGCCCACACCTGCATCTCAGCATAATTGTCCAATTATGAGCTAATAATAGTAGTAATAATAATAATAAAAATAATAATAATGATCCTATACAGTAACTGCATGAAGAAAAACCCTGTGATCTCATCTCGGTCACACACAACTTTTGCTGTCCTCTAATCACTCTCTTTCCCGTATGTCACCGGCAGCGCGGCGCGGAGTCCTCTCGAGTGTCCACAGAGTCTGCGTTGTACGTGGAACTGGTGGTCTCAATGTGGTAAACTTGTAGTCATCTGAACGTGGCAATGGTCACGATCTCCATCCTTAATGCTCCTAATTTCCACTATACACACACAAAATAAATTGGAAGGGGCTCCTCTGCGCGCGGATACGACGACGTAAGAGTCATTTAGGACGATGAGATGAGTGGATGAATGCATGGTGCGGAAAATGGGACATGAGCCGTATGGGATCCAACGTACATACAGTTTCAAAATAGTGCGTGCACTTCTAACTGGTACGCACTCTGCGTACGTATTATTATTATATATTACTTGAGCTGTGAGATGTAAATAAGAATGAAAAAATGTGCCGAACTGGAACGAGCGCATAATGATAATGCACGACTGATCATGTCCCTTGGAGGCTGTGGATACCGTCCACATTATTACGTATATATACATTTATTACATGGGAGAGAAGCGTCGTAATAATGAGCAGAAGGGTGGAAAAGAATGGTCACTGGCGCATGTGAAGGCGGAAGAGATTACATTATATGGCAATAGCCCAGTTACGCAGACCAGCATTTAATATTATGGTCTTTCGACAACAATTGCACTAGTAAGATAACCACTTTTCCTACTTTTCTCTCTCTCTCTCTCTCTCTCTCTAGCTTCCCTCCACACACTCATACACCATAAGCTGACACCATTATACGTGTACAGTCGACACGGTTCTGAGAGGACTTCTGTAACAATTGCCAGAGACATTGGCTTCCCCTCCGAGCTCGCCACAGAGGGTGGATATAGAATGTGTTCGCCGAGGATTTATGACGATGACGACGACGAAGACCATAGAAAGCAGTGTGAATGTTAGTGTCACCGTTGCGTAAGGAGCAAAAGACACCAGTAATTCCTTAAAAGTTGCACAAACTGTCAATGTCTGACCTGATTCGAGGAGAACTTCCCCGTTGTCCCACCAGTACAAATGTCGGAGGAGGGGGAGATTAGCCGCTTTTGAAGTTTTTTCCACCCCAATTTCTGTATACTTTTACTCTGATTTCCCTCACCTCTTCCTTTCGTTCTGATGGTCGACCTCAACAGTGTGATTAGTTATTTGCTGGATTTGAATCTTGAGTCATGATTCTCTCACTTCCTTAAACTCGTTGTGGGGGACTTTGCCTGATCAGTCATCGTAGGATCCCACTTCGTACACTCTTCATCTAACTTGACTGCTTCACCCTGGGAATGTACGTAGAGGTTGACGGGGAGTGAGTAGGGGAACAAAACTGCAATAAGGGGTCCACTGTGTGGGAATAGTGAATTGCATGATAGGAGGATTTGGAAGTGGAAGTACATGATTCTGCCGGGTAGATCTTACACACGATGCAAATTGAGTATTGAGATGGGAAGTGTTTGGTCACTGCAGCAGCAGCAGTAGTAGTAGTAGTGTGGGACACAGTCAAGTGTGTAATTGTTTACAATTACATAATTTTCCGCAGATAATGACACCATTGTGAGCGGGGTGTACGCAAGTTTTTCCATCCATGTAATCAAATGGCAGAGCCTGTGCTACGAAAAGTGTGTCAGGAGCGTTTCAAAGGAGCGAGAGAGGAAACGGAACTAACCTACGCTACGCACTTTTCACTTTCATTAATGTTATCTCTCTTCAATCCGTCCTGCCCTCTGGCTATATGAAACATCTCCCCATACACACAATTGCATCCGCAGAACAATTCGAGTTTAAGTACACACCAGCAGACGCTTCCTCAACGTGGAGTCCAACTCCTGCTCCTCCATCAATCCTGAAGAATCACTGAGTCAGGATCCCAACTTGAATGCATTCCACACACACACACACACACACACACACACATACTCCTCGGTACTCTCTTCGTGTTATAGTAGATCTTAAGGTGACCTGTTTCATCTCGAAACTTACCTTGCAGATCCACATTATGTCCAACCTGTCCAACCTATCTGGAAGGACGGATGTTGAGACCAGACAGTAATTATTTTCACATTCAGAAAATTCCCCAACACGGATTTCAAGTAGTTTGAATTCCCATTCCCCAGGACGGAAAAACTTCAGAGTAATTCTGTACCGGTCAGTATTATGCATTCTGATAAAAATAAGCTTACTTTTATCTTTCCATGTCATCAGGAGTGAATTAAAAATGTATTTGAAGAAATGAGGAGGAAATAAATTATGGGATCCCACGTGGACAGGATCGTAGTAGGTTCTCACCAACCATCTAATAAGACACCGCCAACTACGCGTCCGTTTTCCCCCAGTGTTTCTCAGCGTGTCGAATTGCGGCAGTCACAAGTAGTCATTTCCGTCACTCAAGTGTGGAACCTAATATTCACTGGCTGAGCGGATATATTGCACACCGTGTCGTATCTTTCTACTGTGAGCACTATGAGTTCTCCTACATGGATCGATAGCCACCCCCTGCCTTGTCATATCATGAGACAGATGTGAAAGCTGGAAACCCTCGCACCATCATACCTTCATAGACCCGCTCGGACAACATCCAGCCTAAGCATGACCCTATTATTTACTACCATGACACTATAAAGTCCAGGCATGATCATCATGTAGAGTCCAGAGTAACGTGAAGAAAGTGGTCGGTGATGACTTTTGGTGTACAGAGTAAACACTTGTTAAGTATGAATGATGCAATTTGTAGAAATAATCATTTTAAACTTGACATATTTTGATCCTACATATTGTTTACGAAAAAAGTTGGCAAGTTTCGTCGGAGTTGCTTGCTTCCGCGAGGAACATGTACTGACTCCCTCCCCTTGAGGCCCTAGATGAGGCGGAATTAATGCCTTGGGGTAAGAATGAAGCTGTTTCGTAATTTGAGCCCGGGAAAGAAGTAATATTTGGAAAGTTTATTTTCCTTTTCAATTTCCCTTCTTCGCACTCTCTTCCCCTCCCTCCCTGTCTCGCTCCCCCACCAGTCAAACTTGTCACAATTATTCGGACTTTTCCAACACGCAATGAATTCCGTGGAAACTTAATCCCAGCACATGTTATACTGAGTCATACAATGTGTTATATTATGTTTCCGGAAACTATGTTAGTGTGCAGTGGTGGTTGAAGGAAGAAATAAATTGTTTCTCCCTTCAATCAAACTTTGTCATATCCCAGCTATTGTGTGCTCCCGGAACGTGTGGAGCGATGCCCACCTGAGAACAATGGCCAACGTCTTGGGAACAAGTACATGCGATGCGCTTCGCGACTCTCATCATCTCTACTCTGCAGCAACGAACTTCTTGGTGTTGTATGCATGTGTGCGCTCATATTTGATTCCTCCAGCAGGGAATCAGCTCAAAAACCCGTCATGCTAGCCCACAATAATGCGCAGTTGTAGACGGAACTTTGCCGTTTACGAAGAGGAGCAGAACGATTTAGCTGTCCTAAGATCACTTCCAATATTTTGAAATAAGTAGGAATTCAGATGGGACTTTTTACTCCACAAGACTCTCACTCATTCTTTCCAATAATGAGCCGCCGGTGGAGGAGTCAAAGGGACGAAATCCATCGATCAAACTACATTCTGGAAATTGATTCGGCCGTAAAAACGTGAGCATCTTGGCAGAGAATAATAATGTGAGTTGAAGTGTATGATATAGCACATCCATCAAATATGGCCCCATCCAATCACATTTACCTTCCAGAACGAGACTCCGAGCTGATTACGAAACGGTAGTTAAATCCTACGTGGTGGAGGCGAGGACGCACTCACAGAGAACTGTGCGCGGATAATGGTAATAACAACCTAACGGACCCCTCGCGACCTTCACAACATATAGGAAATCGCCATGAAAATCTCAATTGTAAAATAATGTTGAGATAACGACCAGCGAGGTGCTCCCAATGTCATGAAATCAGCCAGAATTTCTCCGCTAATTAGTCTGATGATATTTTCAGTGGACTTTTTTGGGCTCAACCGTTCCCGGGTTGGAGGGTAAGGCTGAACATACAATGTGACCGGGCAAGGGGTTGTGTCCGCCGCTGGAACATGCGAGGTGCACATCCAGGGCCGCGGAATAAGGTCGGGGATGGGGAAGGGGGAGAGCGGCATGGAGATCATTAGGGTATTGATGGGAGTTGTTCTTGTGAAGGTAAAAAAAGCCACTCAATATAATAATAATAATAATAATAATAAAATAATGGAGCGGCTCCTATGGTTGGCATACACTAGATAGGTTGCGATAAAGTTTGTAGCGGAGCGAGGCCAGTAGGAGTGTGATAACGTGTGGGCATGTGACAAATTCACACGCATTTTTCCTATTACGGGATCAGCCCTGAGTCGTGGAACACATTTGGATGAATTTCCCCCGAGATCCATTCATCTGTGAGCCTTCTCTCTCGTCTGTGTCCTCCTCCGAATTTAAATAACCCGTCAAAATTCCCACTGTTATACCCTTGCCCAGATGCCAAAGTCCTGCGGGGCACCAGGGAGTACAGGTACTCCCCGAACCAAAACCCAAACTTGAAACGTCCCACATATGAAGATATCAAAGTCGATATGTAGACTCACATTAAACTTGGCTGTCATGTAACGTCTCTTTTCCAAATTTCTCCCCCCCCACCGTTATTCTACCGCCCACCTTCCATTAACCTGGGGCTGTGGCAACACACTCTTACCCGGATTTCACCCATTTTTATCGAGCATTTTCCCGGGAAAGCACAGATTATTTTAATTGACAAAAGTCCAATAACTGGACAATTAATGTGAGAAAAGGAAGATCCAAATGGATTAATGGCCGAGGTACACTATTGCGGGTTCGGTTTATATAAATATTAATCTCATGATTTGCTCTTATGACCGAGAAGAAATCGGACGGAAATGCTCACGGGTTAATGGATCATTACTTCTACTTATCTTGCTCACGCAATCTAGCCTAATTTATCTAATTGAATTAATAGAGTGAGGATAAGGGGAAAGTATATTCACATGTACGTACGCGTATGTCTGTAGAGGTATTCGGAAAATGTGCTCATTTTTCGAGGAGTCATGCGATCGAAAGACGGACGTCCTCCATGGGCAAGAGGATACATTCTTAGTGGGGAGCGTTCCGGGCGTTTTGGCTTTTACTGGATGACGAAGATGATGATGATGATGATGATGATGATGATGGCGATGATAGGAAATTCGATAAATAAAATCTTGTACTATCAACGGCAGTAGCAAGTGCGTCACATGTGCAAGTTGAGAACCGTATATGTTTCCAATATTTCCAGCTTATAGACTATATCAAACAGGAGATAATTTTTATTTATGAATAATTGTCGTTTGGGTAAAGTTGATTAAATAGCGGGGATATCTAGGCTGTTTATGTATTCCATGGCTGGGACTATGCTTGGTCCGGCATGGTAACTGGCAGCATTATACGGGGAGTAATTATAGCGCCGTTCAGCTCCTGAACTCAGAGCACACAGTACCATGCAAAGCACATCCACACTGACATACACATACACACACACACACACACCAATATTCCTTGTATGCACAATCGTACATGTGCACACTACCATACATGCGCATATGCACACACACTCTAACACTTCCACACATCCACACCCCAACACTGAAAAGCACACACACATCCCAATACAGAAGAGTACACACTTTCTCTAACACACACACAGCAAGCATACACAAAGCACGCTAGCAGAGGGATCGGCGAATGCAGTACGTGCGCACGTGTGTGCACATACACACACCGATTCTCAGTTCCTTACCAACTACTTCCACATATGAGGACAAAGGGAGGGGTACAGTTAGCAGGAGCACTGGTGAAGGACGGGAGATAATTGTGTTTGTTATTCCGTGTAATTTTGAACACGCGTTAGGACGGAGGAGCCAGGAGCTGATGTGATGGACTGGACTCCGTTAGTCGATTAACGCTAGTTAGTATATATAACGTATGCATAATAATATATGCGGCTCATTTACGACCATCATTTGCCTCTCCTCCCCTTCGGCCATAGCTGTGGACAGTACACTGACTGTGAGTGGGAGAATCAGGGATTTGGTTTTGGCCAAAATTATTTTATTCAGTCTGGAATTCTCACTTATTTACTTTGTGTAATCATTAAGGGCATTAAGAGCACTATCCTATGATTTACTCCAAGGACCCGTCCCCCCGCTATTTTTTTTACTTTCTCAAACTACACAGTACGGGTATACAAACTTCCCGGGTAAATAATACAGTGCGATTCCGCTCCGCGGATTCATATGAAACTTTGGAGCGGAACTTGGTCAAAACTGACGACTCCATTTACACCCATTCGCACATCATTACCCACTTATTTATTTTCTCTACCTCTCAAAGTCTCGTAAGGACGATTCTATATATTTTACCGAGGGACATCGACCAAGTATTTACCAAGGTAAGAGTGGTTCCTCCCCCATGGCAACGCCATGTGAGTCGGGATGTCGCTCTCTATTCACGCGGGGGCTGATCCATCCACTCCCTTTCCAGCAGTGTCTCAGTTTCCTCCATAACTGCTGAAGTCGGTCCAGCAGAGGAGGCTCCGTCGGGTGCATTATAAAAACGGAATATGAAAAAAAAACACAAGTGAGCTTCTGCGGAACATCGGCGTATGGTGTCAGTGTTTTGACCGCTTTGCACCTGGGACAATTACGAAATGTGGCCACGGATAATGTTCCCTCTACCCCGCGAGTCAGCAGACTGCCAGTCTAATGCAATCCCGAAAAGACTTGAAAAAGAAAAGTCTTTTCATTCCAGCACAAACCTATGTTTGCTTAGGGGAAGACATACGTATGATTACCCACACGTACATACAGCTCCCAGATTCCGCCTTGATTATTAATGCAATCGTAGGATATGATTGTGGGTTCCCTCACTCTCTCTCTCTCTCTCTTCAGTTTGCGTGCATGCGCCTTACCGAAACCGGTCCAGTTCCATCACCAAATTATGACAAAATATAGCTCGGACAGTGATAAAAATTATGACGGGGCTGACCACTACCCGCCGCCGCTCTCCCTCTGCCACAATTTATTTCGACGCCCATAACCATCATAATCCACACATAACTCAATAAGTATATTCATAATGCATCCGCTGACTGAATTACAGACTCGCAGTAATGTCCGGCTTGTAGGCAAATTTGAATGGGCCCAACACATTATTCACACGATATTTCATTTCAATCCTCGAGATATCCAATGTAAAAATAACATTGGATATCAGTCATTATCCCTCACCAGCCCACAACTCTCTGTGTATCATCCGTGGTTGCAGGATGATCCACATATGTGCCAGGCAATGGCTGGCTATATGTAGATGACTGGAAGCTGGAAGATGTTGGACGAAGAGGGAGTCGGTGAAAAAAAATGGATCATAATAGATGGAAATAATCCGGGAGGAAGCGAGAATAAAGGGTTTGGAGGAGATTGAATATCTACAATGATGATGATGATGATGATGATGATGATGTAATAGTCAAGCCATCAATTATGATTACAGGTAGGCCAAGTGGCCTATTGAGCCACAGCAGTGTAATGGTATCTTGGCTGGAAAGTAGAAGAAGAAGCCATATATAACAGAATGACGCCATTGCATTGCCGTAGACGAGCATAATATAAGCTTCCGACCGTGTGGTCCTCCATAAGAGATGCGTGTGAACCATATTCAGAGCGTAAGATTCATACTCCGGCTCCTATGACCCCGCACTACTATTTGCATGCCTTTACACGGCACCCAGTAGTAGATGAATAATACAGACATCCATGAGCGTCCCAGTATAAAAACGTATCGGATCCACTGCTGGCTGGAATGGAAACCGGAATGTTTTCAAGATTTTTAGCTTCCTTCGTCCCAACAGCTTGTCGATTTCCCAATCCAATCACCATCCGCCCATTGACCGGCAATACCCTTTGAAGAAGATCCATGCATCCGTAGGACAATAAGATCATTTTTCCGAGCCTGTATTTGCATCCATTGAAGATTTTGGTCACACCGAACTCCACTGCTGTACTCTACACGCTCTGACGCTGGCCCTCTTGGACGGTCCAGTCGGAAATTTCCATACAAAAGACGCTACTGCTTGGGTGACGAGGGAAGTTGCATTTGCAACAACGAGACCGCTCAGCTGCATAAGATCACGCTCTGTCGTCCCTATTGACAGTTATACTCTGTTGACAATTATTTATAGGGAAGAGACCCAGGGCTGGAAATTGAGCCCGGCGAACACATAATGCACCGTTCATGTACATGTGGCCGTGAGAAGTGTATAGAAAATATGACAAGAAGGACACATTCACTTTGCTAACTAGAGAACTGTCGCATGTGCAGCAATACGGCCATAGACCATGGCCCGGCTCTGAAGCAAAGTGGTTCTCCTGAGAAAGCCTATACGGGCATTATGGTAATGCGATACAATACTTCCAGTATTGATCATGGACTGGCTTTTATCCAGGCTCATAATTTCTATGGTTCATCATTGGGCTGATCTATACGTACGTATATGGAATCTCCGTCCATCATCGTCCGGATTTCTAAGCTCTGAGCCGTGCAGCCTCCTGGCTGGGCCAGTATGAAAATCCATGTAGCAGAAAATCCCATCGTCACCGTGAAAACTCTGAAGTTGAGGAGCAAGTTGTCCGACGAGTTTTTTCTTCCGACATGAGCAAACCAGCCAGCTTTTATCATGCTCATCCGGAGTCGGATTTTCAAATGGGGAGCATTATGACATCATGAGGTTATGTGTGATGAGAGACTATGTAGGAGCAGGGAAATGGTACTACTGCTGTAGCACTAACTTGCTTCACCATGGACTCCCGTTGCACAGGCTGTATATTGTAGCTGGTGTACTGAAATGTCCAGTCTGAGATTCCACCACCATGGTCCATGTGTATGCATGTACATGCCAGTCCCCATTTAGCCCTCTTTCGCATTTTGCATTTCATCCCTCATTTTTCCCAACGGAACAAAAGGGGAGACAAGGAGAGGGACAATCGGGATCATTCAACATACTCTTCCATCACATCCAATGATACTTACGCTAGGGATGGTAAAAAAAATTACATGCTGCTACTACCACCGCATAACTACTACCATTAATACTACAACCATAGTAAAAATCTGCCACGTACATTTTTACTAAATTCTATTAAAAGGTTCAATTTATCATGGATAAGTGTAGCCGTGGGCTTTTTACGGATTATGGATTTTCGATTCCACATCAAACAATGACCGTTCAAGGGCTTATTATGAGCGTACAACAACTCCACCACCGCCGGTATCCACCGCATGACGGAACTCACCCTGGGATCCCACAGCTCAAGTCACTGAGCGGCCATTTAATTAAAATTTGAACTTACGCAATTACAGAAGGACGCAAATCCTTATGGGAATCCCGGCCGAGATGTTTCCAGTGCGTCCACCAAGCCGTCCCCATTGACTCATCCACACTTCATGCTCCTCTTCCGCCTGTCAACTCCGGTTGGATCCAACAGTACCTGAAATAGCTCTGGAACTGC
Source organism: Pseudobourletiella spinata (assembly GCA_009870155.1). Taxonomy (NCBI): domain Eukaryota; kingdom Metazoa; phylum Arthropoda; class Collembola; order Symphypleona; family Bourletiellidae; genus Pseudobourletiella; species Pseudobourletiella spinata. Next base: position 739 of record WJFA01001169.1, on the reverse strand, counting down.
CGATGGCTACTCTTCTCTCACAACTGTAACTGTCTCAACGGCTCCATCCTCATAGTGGACAAGAAAAATCATGTTCAGGATGACATTTTTACCCACGGTGTACGTTCTCAGAGCTTCGGAGAGATTTGAGTCTCAGAGTACCCCGTTATTCCCAGCCTCCTTTTGATCTCACCGTCTGTGTGCTACAGCAGGGACAAGTACACGTTTTCACCGAGCTCCGCACCAACAATCCTCTTTACTTCGGAAACAAATGGTCACACATTTTGATCCACGGGAGGGGCTCCAAAAATTCGTAAAAATCCCCACCTGAAATATTAATTTCGCCTCGTTGACAAAGCAATTAATTCTGATTCTAATATCATGGAAAACTTTCATATGAAACGAACCCAAGATCTCCACTTTCCTCCAAACTGTAGTGAGACTGAGGCCACGGAGGCGTTCCATGGGTTCCTTACAGAGTGATACCAACGAAAAGATGGAGATAATCGGTATCTCAGGAAGCCCTCCGACAACGTTGTCCACTGAGTCCGGATTGTACTTACAAGTAGTTAGAGTGAGAAAACCTAAAGTAATTTCCTAGCCATACCACCAACATCCAGTTTGTATGGTGAGATCATTCATGAGAAATCCAACAAAGTCTACAGTGAGCATTAAATTTTAGCCCTTGTACGTGTCACCTTTGATGTATTCTATGATCGGCCCTTATCTGATCCCTCGTGGAGCTGTGTGAGGAGCCTGG
>WJFA01001168.1:3021-23842 GCA_009870155.1 Pseudobourletiella spinata | reverse complement strand
AGAAGAGAAAAAAAATGAAAAGGAACCGTTAGCGTATCATCTGTCATTTTCTTGAAGCACATTATCCTACCTCCTTGTCATATGACAGAAGGAGGGACACGCACACAGCATGGGCCATACCTACCAGACCGTCTACTCCGTATCACGCTCTTCTCTCAAGGAGTCACAGAGTGTCTTGTACATTTCACACCACCACCAGCGGCGGAAGAATATTATCAACACTGACTGCCAGTGAGTCAGGCGTCGGCAACAACATGTGCAAACATACAACCTGCTCCGGCTCAACAATTGACACGGTGCGGCGGGCGCAACAGAAATGGAAAGAAGGACGTTCTTCAGTCCGCCAAGTCCAGGGACACGATTTGAAAAATCCGCATATATACATATAAGGCAAGGATTCGGACTCTTTTTGTCCTCGACACTGAGAGAGATAGAGGTGGGGTGGGGGGGTCAGGATGAAGTGGAAACCTGTTTGTAGGTCTTAAAAAGAGTTCTAACAGTCCCATACCATCCGACATGATCATCATCATCTTCCTCACCTTGTATATTATTATGTGTAATTTTTTGTTGATATTGGAAAAAAGTCTCTGTTGGCACCATCAGTTCGATGAACCCACGTAGAATTCACATGTGTGTGTCTGTGTGTGTGTGTGTGTGTATGTGCATGTGTGTTTCCTCATACCGGAATTCATACAACCCTGCATACAAACACTTTCATCACAGTTACTCATACAGAAACACACACACACACACGTAGGACCTGCACACATAGGCCAAGCTCATGCCACGTAACGCGGCACATATAATACACACACACACACACAGACACACTCAACCTAACACATGCAGAGCCCTCGAGCCGTCTCCATTCATTTCATACATGTTGTTGGCCCTCTCAATTATCATTAAAATTTTGATGTACAACACCAATGACTGTCACTGTGAAGTGAAGATGTCGATGAAATATCGGGAAGACAGGGCAAGCGGGGCTGTGTGTGTGAGATAGCAATAAGAAGGACGAATCCAACTTGATTTTTCTGGGAAAACGTGAGTTGAATCCCAAGTTCAACCTGCACATACACATACACAGCACACGTTCGCATGTCAGGGAAAAAGACCTTGAGCCGGCAACCTTCTGAGGAGCAGTGGATTGAGGATGCGGCTCCTTTTCCTCTCATCCGTGTGCCCAGGAGGAACCCCTCCACTCATCCCTGTGGAGGATGAGAAAAAAAGATGCATATCCGAAAAATATTCTAGTTAATCTACATTTTCTGCATGAGCCTATGTCCCGAGTTTCACTCTTGGTTCGGGCGAAGCCGAAAGAAGCTATCACTGACCCTCCCTACATATTTTTCCAGACATTAATAATTGAAAAAGAATTCATCTCATCCCACTTACATTCCCAATTCCCACGTATGTAATTATGACGGCGATTAGTATTAAGCTGTCGTAATAATACTTTTAGGATAGGATGTGTGAGGAAGAGGGCCGAACCGTGGCGGCGGAGACTTTTGCACACTTTTCTGCAGTGTAACAACAACAAGATGATGATGATGATGATGATGAAAAAGAAGAAGGGAAGAAGTATGGTGGCTTTGTTGTGTTGTTGGAATTTTACGACGTGGCTTTAATTAAGCTCCCAAAATAAACCTCCCCCTACGAAACATTGTGGGAAGTGCGCGGATTTTTCCCTTGTGGGACGTGACGAAAAAACGGTGATGATGGTCGTAATGGTGAGCTCTTGTGGGGAATCGATGATGATTCAGGTGGTGGTGGATCTTGGCCCCTCACTGGAATGCACTACCATGGAGATGGTACGAAAATCTGCAGGTCTCACACGACCCCACAATCCCAACCACGTCATCATCATCATCACCTGTACAAGCTCATCCTCCTTCACATCCAGTCGTTTAGACGACAACATCTTCCCATCCATCCACACACCTCTCCCTCACACTTAAACCTTCAAATAGAGATGATAGATCTGAAATGTGCATTATTACAAGTTGAACGAATCTGGAAGAGTGTTTGTCTATGAATTCATGTAATATGAGCTATGTTAAGGATACTGGGGCAAATCTCTTCATTTTTCAACTGAAATACGTGTGTCTGAAGAGCGGAGTGTAGTAGCGGAGCGGATGGGAACGAGGACGGGGAGCTGCTCCTGCTCACCGTTGCTCCACTCCACTCTTCTGCAAATATCTTGGCTGGCACCACTCTCTGTGAGAATGACTGCAACAACAACTCGTCCGTCCCCCCGCACACACTCCTGGTGCACACACACACACACACACACACACACACACACACACACACACAGGGAGTGTCGTGGGCATTGTGTACAAAAGACTTGCCCTCGTCTCATCATCATCATCGTCATTCCAACGAGTCATGTATTACCATGTGTACTTGTACACAGTACACACGCTCACATATAGACACCCACCAGAATGACTATTACTTTGTTCTATCTAATTGTTGTCCCATTCCGCTCACTTACTTATACTTTCGTTCACCTGGTTGCTCATGTGGTTTTTCACGATACCTGCCATTCACACCATTTCCGTTTGTAATTCCAAGGGGGTTTTTCCTCCCACTAACACGAGCACAACTACCACCACCACTATCACAGTAACTACCAACTTCTGGTACTACACTACTACATCTGCGGATCACTGTTGCAATGGACTTCATATCATGCTACTACCAATGTTGGAATTAGTCTTGTATCGTTTTAGCATATAAATATATTTGTATATATGTGCACATGCTTGTATGTAAATATATCTATACAAAGACATTAATAAATACACTAGATATATGATCTGTGTGTGTGTGTGTGTGTAGAGGCCGAATTGGCCGGAGCCGTAAAATCTACCTTGATTGTCCCTAATTAAGTTGTCTCTCTCCCCTCTTTTACAATTCTAACAATTCTTTCGGTCCGTCGTCTTTCGCCTCTTGTGGAATATGAGATCCAATACACCACATGAGCTTCATCACTCCGCGGCGCTCCTTCTACTCTCAGGAGTTGCGATCCAACAGCCAACTCACACAAGTTCCCCTGCAGTCCACCTTGAATTTTGTTTCTATATTTCTTACACACAGACGCACACACTCACACGACACGCATACATATAGGAAAACACAAGTTTATAATTAGATGACCGTAAATATCATCTGGTGGACGTTCGCTGGATATTTCCCTTATTCCCCTCAGAAACGGTCGTACAAATAGCCAATAATGTTAGGCTATGGTGGAGAGATAGTGTGTGTGTGTGTGTGTGTGTGTGTGTCAAGATTACACAATAATAGAATGGACGGAACAAGAGGAATGATTGGGAGTCTCTAATCTCATGTCTCGTTTCACTCTACAAGCCGACCCTCCATCCAAAGTTTGCCACGAGTATACAGATAGACGCATATAAAAGGTGTGTGGAATAGAACCATATCCCTCCTAAAAATGGAGACAAGTACGGACCTGTGTACAGCACACATATTAGCAAAACTCCATGTTGAGACAGGGTAGAGCATACTTCATATACTCACACCGTAATCTCCACGACGATGACGATTTGTCTGTACCTGGATCTCCTTCATTGTGGGAACAACACTGGATTTTTACACCCATGACCACTATGGATTTAACATACTCTGAAGGTAAATCAGCAGGTTGGGAAGGGAAGCATACATGAGCATGAGCACAACAACTACACATTGCATTGGCTAATTCCCCCGCTCTCAGCTCATGAGAGAATGTGCTGATGATGATGGCGGTGGTGGTGGTGGTGCTGGTGGTAGAGAGAAGCGCTTAACCTCGCCACTCATCCGGCCAGCGGATAGAGACTAACTCCAATATGTGTACAGACAGAGTGTACAGCGGGGGACCGCGGAGATTCTGCGGACGACGACGACGACGGAGCTCCAGATTTTTTTCCAATTATATTTACGAGGGAATTTTTATACGGGCCTTTTTAAAAGCTCCAAAAGAGCGTATATTTTCCCGACTTGGCTGGTCAGCCGAGCTGAGAGAGGAGGGAATGGAGGAGGATTTATTGGCGCATGAGCGAGTGGGAAAAAACTTTTTGAGAGGAAAAACATACATATCCGTCTGGCTGAGAAAGAGGATGAAGAAAAGTGGAGGTAGGCAGATGAGAGTCAATGATGCTACTTACTGTCCTCCTCATCTCCTGGAATTCACACGTCCACCACCTCCTTTGCAAATTTTGGACCAGTTCAAGAGAAGATGCAGTCAAGTCGAATCAAGGCAAGTCGTACAACAGATCGTCCTGATATCATTACCACTCTTCCCATGGCTTTGTGTGTGTGTGTGTATGTGCATATGCGTGCGTGCAGGTGGAAACATGGAATGGCATAATCACTTTTCCTCTTCATCTTCTTCATCTTCATCTTCCACTAATTCCGAGTCCACCTGCTTGCTCATCATCGTGCGTGTACATGGAAGAAGGCCTTGGAGGAATTAAATACACTACACTCACACCTCTCTCCCAATGACGCCGCTATCGGTTATGAGTTTGGCAAAAATGAAAAATTTTGTGGAAAGTTGGAAAATCTACAGCCAAGATGAGCTAGCGAGTGAGTACATGCTTGCATCCCTGTCTCCCGGCCTGCGTTCCGAGTAAATGTGCGTGAGGATGTGCGTGCGTACGAGCCTGCGTGTCCGGACACTGTGTTTCTATGTGGACGTGTGTGTGTCTGCGTTTGGGCGCGCGTGCACACATGCCTGTAAAAGGTCGCTTACCCAGAGCGGTCATCATTTCATATGCGTACAGTCATTCTCTACCGCTACTTCTGAGAGAGTACCAAGAAGAGATGATGGCTGGGAAAAGACATCAATCAACTTGATCACTTAACTCCCCTCCTTCTACTCGGAATAATGGGGTGTTTTACTAATTACTACCATCTAAATCCTGTGAAAACCTAAGTCATTCTAGTGCACCATAATACGCTTTCCTTACTAAAGTGTAGCGCAATTCCCTGCTGCCTGACCCAGTGTCATTCGTACACGAAACACACAAACACACACTTTGGACTCCCGCGGAGTCGTCCTCACATTTTTGGCAAAAAGGAGTGCACAGAGCCGTTTTCAATGACAAGGATGTGACTATTAGGATGACGAAAAGGATGGCGGCGTCGGCAGCGATGACGCTCTGAAAATTCCGTTTCGATATTATACGAGGATAAGGACGATGCGAAAGAGGGAGAGTAAAAGGTGATCAAACGTTTGACTTTGCTCAATCAGCTCGCGAACTACTGAGTCTGCATGCTAATAAAGCTATATTAACATTGTTATTATAATAATGACTCCACCATTGTGTACCGTGTGGTCGTCGTCATCTCGAGATTCGAGCTGCACACGAGTTAGCGTATTATCGGAAGCGTCAACTACGGTTAATGCGTGCACATACTAGAAGATACCCCCAATACCAGTGAGCATACACACAGACAGACACAGAGCCAGACACATGTACAACATTGCTGAGACATTGAAAAGTCCCCACTATTTTAGCAGGTTGCCAGACACACACACACACATCCTCACATGTAGATATTTTAAAGAGGCAAAGAGGTGAACAGGAGTCTCCTATGTACGTATGCTCTGCCTCCTGCTCCCTCTCCCGCGCGCGTATCTCCCATCTCAGTTGTTATCCACAAAGTTCTTTGGTAAATATGGTAATGCATCTCCTCCACGAATAATTTATTCACTAAAAGTAAAAGTGGTTTTGCACTCATGGTCTTTACGTAACCAAATTTAACTGGTGCCACTACCACCACCACGACCAGCACCACCGACCGTCATCATGAGCACACTTGCATGTGTTCGCTCCTGGCCTGGTTGGTTGCTGACGCATCGTTATCATTACTTCATTATATATTATTGTAACTATATATCCATCCATAGTCTTTTTGAATCTCGCCACAAAATATAATCATTCAATTAGTCAGTCAGCCAATGAGTCCAAAGGGTGATGCATAAGGGAAGTATGTGTGTGTGCTTGCATGCGTGTGACTATGTGCCAAGTGAGACAGGGGCAGGAGAACCTGTTGCCGTTCTGCGGAGCAAATCATTTTACCATACTTCTCTTTTGTTTTTAATTAATTACTTTTCACACTCTCAAAATCCACCATTATTATTCTAAAAGTACGTATATATATATATATATATTCTACATAAATATAGATCTATAGATGGATTCTGTAGATATAGGTAGATATACAAATATTTCACCTCCTATTCCCATCACTACTGGTCAGTTTTTAGAGAGCGGTTTTAAAGATGAGACGACGTCCTAATTTATTGGCAACTAGTTCATTCACTCCATTATTTCCCACAGTAGTACGTCTGTCTCTATGTGTGCAAAAGGTATGTAATTAGTTAACGCGGGCCACTGACTATGAGGTTTAGGAAATACTCGTATAGATGTGCAAACGGACGTTCTTTCTCTCCCCTAGTTGGGTAGATTTAACTATGATATGGTATGACTGTATGCGCACAAAGCTAATGCCAGTCTTATAGCACGTATACATCACACGTCTAGCCTTCTGAACATAACGTTGATTTTTGGAATGGGTGGTGGGCGCGGGCAGAGAGTGAAAAAAGTTCAAGTTGGGAGTTTTGGGGCAAGCTAATAATTTTCTACGTTTTATTTCGCGGAGCAGCACACGCGGATACGGTGTGCAATTAGATACACGATATACTCTGGATGAATGAATGGGTGAATGAATGAGAGTGTGAGTAGGACTGTGGGAACTACTCTGCATCAGGGTCTGTACAGTGTGTAAAGTATACAAAAGAAACAACTTACATGAGATCCGACGATGGCTCTCGTATTCTTCACACGCGGAAGTTGCGGGGATAATGAGAGAGATGGGAGATGCCACAAAGTTCTTCACCTTTCTCACACAACTGCTCCGAGAGTTTATATGCTTCTCGATCTTGTAACTTGGTCCGGGTTCAGGTAGGAACAAGACTTCTACCTCGAGTTTGAGTATATGCGTGTACGCGTATGTGTGTGTGTGTGTGTACGTGAGTGGATGCGTTGAGTCTCACGCGACACGACTAATGGAAAGTTTCATGTTGTCCAAAGTAGTAATCATATATGGATATATACTTGACCACACACAAAGGAGCTCCAGCGTCACTTCCACTAATGTCTCAAAAAATTAATAATAAATTAACGCGTGTCTGTGTGATACAACTCCGATTTACTCCCCGGAATCTCAAACTTCCCGGTACAGTGGTGATGATGCCGGGTGGGAGTAGGATTTTTTGTCAGTGGAAAAATCCTCTCCTTCCCGATCCGCTGCAACAGCTTCGTCCGCGGCGGGGTCTCACAGTAAAATTCCCTCTCAGTTTTATGGCAGAGACCGGCGCGCTGGATTTGAGAATTTGGCACATTTAGGATTCACCACTATGATTAACCCTTAGTTGCAGAGAATTTGGAGGGTGACCGGTTTACTTTTGTTTTTTTTAATAAAAAATTATCCCAAAGGAGAGATCTTATATCCGATTTAATCTTCTTCACTCCGGCTCCTTCGAGCAGTCCTCCTCCGTCTCGCCGAATTCCAACTGATGATTAATTAGATTCCAACCGTTTCTTTTAACTTTTGGGGATGGTTCGTGGTGGACGGAAGAACCAGGAATGAGAGCTTCACCATGGGGATGCAATGGTTTTTGGAACCGCTGACTGACGAGTCTCTCTCACACCCCCTCGACACTATGCGGATGATGACAAGACGAGAGGTTACAGCAAGTGTTCGCTGATGATGGTGCTCCTGGTGGTAGTAGTAGTGGCAGTGATGCTCCTGCTGATGATGTTACCACTCCGCCGAGTCAAATGAAGGAAATATATTCCTTGCTCAGGATCACGTCTTCCTATACAGCTTCACAAACAGATTGAGGATTTTATTTTATCCAAAGGGAAGGTCTCTTCCTTCACGGGGGCTGCTCTTGTTCGTGTATGCCTTCACGTATAGTTGTTGGTGGTGGTGGTGGTGGTGGTGTGCTGTGCTGTTGATGCCGCCACGACCGCCGCCGCCGCTCTTGTTCTTCCTCTTACCTTTCGCGAGCCCGTGGATTGTATACACACGTCCCTACATACATACACACACACACACACGGTCACCATACACATACACAGGCCCTACCTCGCTTAATTCTTCTCACCATGGTTAAAGTTGCAATTCTCAATTATGACCTATGGCGAGCGTCTACTCCGCATATATGTGGCCATTGCATTGGGAAGGTTCTCATTCTCTTTATGAGCAGAGCTCATTCCACTTGCAAAGACCTGTACTACAGTTGAGCCTCGGCTGTATATGGATTATTTTCTGTAACGAGCTAGACAGTTTCTCAGGACAGGAGCCCCATGGGCTCATATACCCTGGCTCATCTTCTCCACACTCTGAACGTTTCCATGTTTCGCGAATCTTGAATTACTGCTGTACTGCAACGAGTGTGGTGTGGATTAGCTTACATTGGTGCATCACTATGGCTACCATTCGTGTCGTCCTTCCCCCGGACTGGGCGAGAAACTCTAGGTTTGAAATTTAGAGGAAAAAATATGCGTGCACGTCAAACTGTTATCATTCAAATTTTTATTGTCATATTAGTCATATCAAATTTCTTCAGCCCTGTTGAGTGCTAATCCAATTGGAAATAGTACGAATTGACTCATGGGGCGTGTGTTTGTGATTGAGCAGGCATTACTACTCACCTTTGGGAATCAAGTCACCTTCTCATTGCATTGATCTAATTTACCACAAATGATATTTGAGGACCGGTAGGCAAGCACTCTGTCGTCCTAGCCTCTTTGACTCGTCGCATAAATTATCCGCACACCATGGGACGGCAGGGTTGCAGGGCAATCCCATATAGGAGGATTTATCTGGTCTGTCCATTTCCCTTCCTCCGCATAACCATACTATACATATACATATACACCCAACAATATTTTGACAGTAGCTATTATTGCATGTGTGTGGATGTATATTCCTTAACATTATAATTATGCCGCCGTGCCCGCACTCCCTTGTCACTTATCCGTTCCCACTTTTGAAATGAAGACATGAGGAGGCCGGCGGATGTGCATACACACACTCGAGGCCCACAGTATGGTTCCATCAATTTTCTAGCAATCAATCCCGCCCAACTCCGTTCACTGATTCGATGTGTGGATAGCAAAATGCCCCTTTTCTTCAGACTGTCCTACTGTCCCACCAGCTCCCACTTACGCAGGGTAAACTTTTATTATTTGCTCATATCGCAAAGGTGAGAAAAGTCCTCACATGTCACAGTGGTCACAGAGGCCTGTCAAATCAACGTCAAAATACTCCCAACAGCGCTTGGGATTTCGAGGGAGGGACGTGCGCTGGGTGGGCGGGTGTTTGATTGGATGATGAAAATATTTATGAGCAGAATCCTAACCGATCGTCACTACAGGGACCGCCACTCATCCGAAATAACTTTGAAGGATGGAGAGGTGGGTATGAGGTCATGTCGTGCCTCCATTTGGTACACTCACATCTTCACAGGCTGGGACGGATTGGATTAGATCAGTGAAATCCTTTAGGTTGTAAAAATATCAAGAGATGTAGTCTTTGTGGGGAAATACTATGAGGAGAATTTCCCGTCGGAGCTCCCGAGATAAAGTTGTCTACAGGACTTTTGAATATTATAATTAATCTTAGTATATAATTAACTAGTATGTTAGTTGGTTGTTATATAGTGGTTAGTTCGATGAATTCAGCAGTGAAGACAACTGTAGAATTTGAACAGTGTGGTATTAGGGAGTCAACACATGGCCTCTAAGGAGTATGTTTGCACGCAATGATCGTCCCACCCTATGGATCTCTTCGAACCCAGTTTCCACTTGCTCATCTGCCTTGGCATCAGGAGAGGATTGACATTGGAGAGATCATTGGAAATTAACTTCTTGAATTATTTTTTCATTGGATTTGAACCCCGTGCGCTCGGGAATATTAGCGGGTCCAATAAGCGTGTAACCCGAGTGGCCCAAGTAATAAGGACGAGAGAGATGGTCGTTTGAATCTCAGAATTTTCCTCTCGAATGAAGAATGTGAGGCGGGGGCTGGGGTGGTTGTAGAGACTGCAGAAAGTCGATGCATCCAACTCACTCGCTTACATTACCTTACCATCATTATTATAAACTTACTCATAATTAGGGAATGAATGAGTGGTGCTGGTGGTGGTGGTACACACACAGCATTGCCGCCGCCGCTGACGACGATAATGACTCGAAGGATCTATCACGCACCACAGTTGATTCTTAATTATTCCAGATCACCCTAGCGAGTATATATCGGTGTGGGAAAATCAAAAAGCTCGGATGATCTTCTTAATAATCTCTCAGCTTTTTCTTCGTCGTCCTCTTCTTGTTTATCATCATTTTGTTAGAAATAAATGGGAGAATCAGTGAAATATATTTACGTGTGTATGTGTGTCCAAGTTGGTGTGTTTGTATGTGTGTGTGTGTGTGTGTGTGTGTGTGCCTACATTTCTTTCTCTCGCAATGCGTGAGCATTCGCAATAGGAACCAACGGCTCTCGGCCGCCCTCGGCAATGCAAGCTCTCAACTCGATGGAGGAGGCATTGAACGGAACCAGAAAATTATTGGCAAATCCACATGCAGGCAGGCGCTCAAGAGAAAACAGGCGTACTCTCGTCCTCCTGTTCCTGCAGCACTGCAATACTCTGGCCAAGACCTTGAGAGATCCTCTATGAGAGATTCCCTTGAGTGTACGTATATTCTACGATCACGATGACGACGCCGACTACCGCCACCACCACCACCACCGGAAAGTGACCTGATGATTCGGAGACAAATGATTTTTTCATTCAAAAATCCCCACATCACACATCCGTAATATGTATCTGTGCTCTACTCATCCCAATTTCCCCCAGATTAGCTTCGCACACGGATGGACTAATGGGCTGACTGTGAGAGGACATACATGATCAACGGGAGTTTCCACGTCGGAACATTGAGGAGGGAATTGGGTCCTCACACCTTTCTGCACATGATGCGAAAGTCATTGAAGGGAATGTCCATGAATTAAATATTTCAACTTAGCATCTCATGAATTTAGAAAACCTCCATCAGCCTATCCGTCGTCCAAAAGTTCTCTGAGCATCGGCGGCAGTGGTGGGAGAGCGAGGCGAGTCGGATAGTTGGTGGTGGATGGATCATTGCATTATCCCTTTGAAAGATAGCAGATGAGAAGATGAGGAAGATTCCATTACTCCTCTTGAGATGGATTGAGGGGAACGAAGCCGTCTTTTACTCAGAGGGGACATTTACATTTCACATCCTTCTCCCCGCGCGCCATCCTATTTGTAATGAAGAGTTAATGGGCATTGAGTGAAGCTCATCTGCTAATACGGGGAGTTGATGGGGAGCTCAATGAGAACTGTGTATACGTTGCATAATAAGCTAACTCCGTCCGCGGACCAAAAGGGTGCCCCTTGGACATCGTCATCGGGAAGAATGGATCTTCTTACTGTTGTATGGGATCTGTGAGTAGCTTCTGACTGTGCCCACCCCCACCTTTCAGTGAGTTTGGATAATTATGTAACATTTATCAGCCTCCTCCGTCGCATGCAATCACTTGAAATACTACTCTGGACTCGAGTCAATGAGTTATTCTCAAAATATAACACTTGTCATCCCAGAAAACTTGACATTGCGCTAACTTAATAGGCCATCACCACACTTTTGTATGTGCTAACTCATACCGACCGCCGTGTCTGACCAATACAAACGGAATGTGGGATCCCATAAGAATTTCCCTCCTACATGATAACCATTTGTGTAGACTCCGTCTCTCTCTCTCTCTATCCCCTCTTTCATCTTAATCTTTTTGAACACACAAACAAATGGTGCTCATCCGACCGAAGATAAAAACTGAGAATGATGAGAACGCTATTGAAGAGAGTCCAATCTCATCCCACGTGGCAGGTGTGCCTTGAGGTGATTGAGTCGGCATGCGTACCTTGAGGGTATCCGGAAGTCCGGCTATGTGGATTTTCCGTGCACAGATTATCGGAAAGGACCGTCCAACTGCTCCCTTGATCCTGTGCCGTCTGCTTATGCCCAGCGCAATGCTAAACCCGCGCGTCATGTAATGTAGGTGGGGCCGGCATGGAGATGGAATAAAATCCGTCGTCACTATTTTTGTCACGAAGATGTTTGTATGTGTGTGTTTCAATGAAGTGGCATATAGTATAGAGATGCCGAAGGTGAGGGAATTTTATTAAAAATTTAAATTTTCACAAGGAACAACTTAACATGCCAAGGTTGACGAAATGAACTACTTTGTGTCATTGAGTAAAATATAATGTGAACACACATTCCCGTACAGTACCCATCATTATTGCTACGACGTAGTTATGGGCTGCTGCTCCTAGCCGCACAAACCGCGTACTTTTCGCCATCTCTTCTCTTATTCTTTTTCCTCAGGATGAGCCACGAGTTTACTTTTCAAAGGAGGGTTATAAAAGCCTTCATAATCTCATCGTCAACATCCATGCCGCAGTGCTACATCATTAACATGAATTTTGTGGGGGGGGGTCAGTAAGGGGTGGGGGTAGAAATTTCACAAGGTGGACATCTTTGCGCATCGTTCCAGCAGCACTGTTTTACTTCTCCGTTCATCTTACTCATGTACGGTGTGAAAAAAGCAACGATATTTCCACTTGTTTGTCAACAATACCAGCAAAGCAACTCCATATTTCTCTTTTTTCCAAATGTCTCACTCCTCCATCATGGACCATGATCGGGATCTATTTGATTCCCTCAAAAGGAGTCTCTTGACTAAATGATAATGACAGAAAAGGGATAGATTATTAGACGAGTGCTCGTTGGCTCTAATAACATTGATTTGGACGGAGCGCAGTGATAAAAATTGGTGGAAGCCAGACCTGTTCCAACTTTTTTTCCTCTGGAGGAGTCGTCTCCAAGTCGTCCTCGCTCTCACAGTAGTACCTGCTCCAAGGTGTGGAAAGTGCGTGTGTAATATTGTAAGGAGGAACGGTGTTGGAGGATTGCGGCGATACGGATTTTATAATTTTGCCTTACTCACCCCCTGTTCGCGTCTCTCTATGTTAGAGCGTTCTACAAGAGAGAAGGAATGATATAATGATGGATTAGACAATAAAAATAGAGCAGCCTTCACGAGATGCTGTCCTCAAGGCATATACAACATACTATCATAGCTAACAGCCAAGTGTTTGTGTACTCTGTGTGTATCTGCGTTTGCGCAGGTGCGCGCGTGTGTGTACCGGCCGGAGAGAACCTAAAATATCTAACTGTGATCTTGTGATAAGTAGCTTGATATGATTTGAAGATAGGAGTTTTGTTATGATCCCTGTCTGTTACTCTGTTAATAGATAAATACGTGCTTTCAATCCCTCAACGCCGCATAATGAAATCAATTCTTCGTCCAGATGACGAGCAAGACATGGCTAGTCCATAGCTCTTCTATACTTAAATACATACCATACATACCTGGCACTGGCCCGGCCGCAACCCAACAGATAGCCCTAGATCCCATTTCCAGGGACGTGATCAAGGTCAATGCTAGTCATGGGCTCTTTCCGGGTTCAGGAATCTGTATGGCAGTGCAGGGGTCAGTCAGTGAGTCTATTGCGGTAAAGGTAATATGATAAATTCACACACATAGAAATACGCATGCACACATGCACATGCAAAGAACAAGAGGATTACAATGTATGAAGCCAATAACCAGGGAGATGGATTCGCATTATGTGGAGTGGGAGGAAAGCCTCCCCTCATTACGCACAATTCAGAATAATTACAAAAACTGCCGTCGGGAGGCGGGTATAGGATGACGTTTGAAGTTTTGCCGCTTTCAATCAAGTCATATACATAGCCGTGCTCATGGTGGCCGTCCGCCGGTGGTGTGTGATCCGAGTAGTCACATCCAGTTATATAGTATTATGATCACAATCATGGTTCGCCCATATACATGTGGGCCAAAAAATAATGACGCAATCAAGATTATGATGGTTTCCATTATATCCGCTACGGCGAATTTCAACGGGCGGAAGATTGGGCCACTGTACAATCTACCACTCTGACTCTGACTGCCTCCCAGTCCCCTCGATGAGCTGACTTTGAGGCTATGGTGACCATGTAATATGACGCATTATTATCAAACTATTATACGCATGGTGCAAAAGTTACCTCCGGTGACGGCTGGCTAAGCAGGAGTGATTTCAAAAACTCTTTTGGACTACCCAAATATCCCAAACCGTGGGAGAGCTCTGCATCATCACTTCACTGATCCTCACACACACTGTCCACCTCAACTATTTGTAATGTAATAACTACTATGCATACTATATTATAAACATGTAATAGGAAATCATTGGCAATGGAACACCAATGCAGACCTTCTACAGTAGCAGTAAGGTGCACACACATGCACACAAGTCATAATTGGTTACGGTCCACTCCAAAGAGTTGTCTTATCAGTCTTCCTCCTTCATTCCCCGTATTACGACTGACTGTACTTCAAACTTCTTACGTTATTATTAAGGCCTTGTGTCCGTCCTGGCCATTCCACAGCACTTCACCTCCTCTCCATCTCACTCACATAATTATTGAGAGACAGAGAAAGAGAGACCGGAAAGGAGACTTGATACTCTTCCGCCCGACTTTCGCTAAATTTTAATACATCAAAAACAATAAATTTTCAAAGTCAGTTCAAATCCTATATAATAAGCCTCCCTTCCGCTCTCTAACAACAATAGCAATTACTTTTCAAGTTCATCAAACATTGACAGTTTCGACGAAATTCAAAAGTGGAGGGGGAGGGAGAAACAATGGCGTTAGTAGCTTAATAGTAAGTTCGTGTACAAGTTCACCACCACAACAACAGAACGCAATAACGCAAAGCTTAATTCTGGGCGAAACAAAACTCTATATTCCCATATATTCAAATCTCCGTTGAACAGTCTTCACGGACGACGAAAAATTGGCCCGTTATAACAAGAAATCCTTGTATGCTCATAACGGTCACTGAATACAAATTCTACTACACAATAATCTTCGCTTATTTATTTTCCAACTGTAAATTCACAATTTGGGAAAGAAATCCGGGATTTTTGTCTCCTTCATGATCTTAAAATGACGAGAAATCAGCTGGCTTTCAGTATTTTCCAGACTTTGAAAGATTTATTGAGTGTCCTCCAGGCGCAGAATATCAAATAGGTGGAGAGATTAGCGGGACTTCGAAGCTTCCATAGTATCCCGAACAGTCTCCAGCTCTTCATCACTACCACCATCGCTGGAATCACTTGGAATTTCATCATTATCTTCAACTGATTTTAGAATTTCCTCATCGTTAACTATTTCGTAAGGATGTGCATGGGAAACACATCTTGTGGATTGCATAAAATAACTTACTGCTTTGCAAACTGAAATGGTAAAAGTCAATCTGACGTGTGTTCGGCAATTCCTGAACGACTTCCACTTCTTTGTAACCACGTTCTAAATATTGCAAGATAGATAACTTCTCCCATGAGTTAGTTTGCTTCTTTTACTCGGGACGGGTGTACATGGAAAACAATGAGTTCTAAAAATACTGTTAAATGCAACATGCAACACGTGCACGTGAACAAAGTTCGCACTGTTTAGTGTTTCGGCGTAGTACCCATTGGGCAGTTTGTGCGAAACACAGCAACGATACAATGAAATGTGATTTCTGCTATGTGAGGTGCTTGGTGGATTCACGTTGATTACCGGAATAGGGAGAGCAATTTCAAGTTGATGTGTTTACATGGTAAACCTTAGGAAGCCTGCCCGGAAATTCGAAAACGACCCGTTTAACCAGATTATCGTGTCACCCAAAGGCCGTTATGTAAGGAGATTTCACTGCATATGGTATGAAATAGTACTTGCGTGAAGTCAAGTCTGTAGAAATTACAAACAACCACAGACTTTCAAATAAGGATAGGAAGAGATCCCTTCACTTTTCCATGCCCTAGCACTACAGTAAAGTGCATACAGTAACATGTTGCGTCTGAGTTCAACTTGAACTTCTTTTGGAGACTTGAACTTCTTTTACAGGAGGAACTGGTCCTCGTTCAAGAAAAATAGGACAATTTCCCTCGCTTTGCGTAATTGAAATAGGAGGAATAATATTAAACGGTGCACCCCACAACATTCTTGACTCCTCAACAATTATCTCAAGTCAATTTGTATACCTTTTCATCCCATTCCATTCCTCAGGACATGCTTCCACACGAACCATTACTGAGAACCTTTTTTCAATGCAATACAGATGCAATGATTCTGTGCATTTCCATATGTGCTGAGATGATAAAGACTGGGGATAATTTGTGTAGAGAGAGAAGATTTGATGCATCTCGGAATCGGACGATCTCCATGGTAGCTACAAGGTAGCTGTAGCATACTCAACAAGCCCAACCAAATACCTGTGAGCAGACATGACTCGACTCAAGTTCATGATCATAACAACACAAGATATTACAACAACAAAAACAGAAAACTTATAGTACAGTACGGATGAGTGCGGGGTAAAAATTCGGCAGCCAAAAGTTTGATGACATCATTACCGCGCATGTTCTGGTTCAATATATTATAGATGCTCATTTATATTGTACCCGACATGTATATCTGTGTAAACAGGCTTGACCATGCATACACGCGAGTTTGTAAATATATACTCTATATATCCATTTTTACGTATATGTACACAAAAATGTATGCATATACATAAGAGTACATACATATGGTCATACATGCGTATATTATTAAATGAAAGCGAGCGTATAATACATTGTTACGCAACAGAACTGCACAGAAGGAGAGAGGTCGAGTCTGAGAGTGAACGCCTCCTGCTGCACTTGTTGTTGTTGCATTCAGTCCTCTATGTGTGTGTATAAGTTGTGCTTGTGGATGTGTGCGCAAGTGAGGAGAATGGGGCCGCTGCCGCTACATGTGGACTCGCGCGGGCGCTTGCTTGAGCACATGCGCACTTGTATAAAGAGTAAAATTTTTATATAAAACGTAATAAAGAATTGATGATGAGAAAACAATGACAGCGTATTTAGCCAAGGAAATATAATAATAATAAATGGCAAGTTGAGCCATGATGATTCTCCATTGGATGTATATACGTATACAACGTACGTGGGATTTAAGTGGCACTTGGTGCTGGTGGTGTGGTGGAACCCCAAGGAGCAAAAGGGATGTGTATATACGAGCCGCCGACTCACTTGGCGGCGGAGAATGGGAAGGAGAGGAGGACGGGGAAGACGGATTATGCTGATTCAAAGGTAAGATTCCACGCCGGCTGAGCACTTGTTCCTCACAGTCACAATACCATAAACCGGAACTACTTTATTCCCCCCTCTCACTCCCCACCAGAATATTACACACTGTGCTCAGTTTGGAAAGATTATTATTAAATTAATATAAGAGCGAGACTCGAAGAAGAGTTGGACAGAGGGTCGCGGTACTTTGTAGTTGAGCCAGATGAGCAGGAGTTTGAAGGAATACGTACAGGTGTAGTATGCAGGGAAGAGCTAAGAGTCCATGAGTCCTCAACAGTATAGTGTGTAAGACGTCATTTGGACGGGAAAAATCATGTAATTCACTTCCTCCCGTCTCCTCCACCGCACTTCTTCAAACTCTTCTGGAGGGAAGAGAATAAAAGTTGTTTGTGTGTGTATATGTGTGTTTGTTTGTGTGTGTGCAAGTGTGTTTGCGAAAACGACTCTGTTAGTCATTATCCAATGAATTAATCTAAAATCATCCAACAGAGCATAGGACCCAAAGTGTATTCTCATCATTTGCACATGGCTGAACGTATGCTCTATCCCGAGTATGAGTCAACTGTTTCCGAGGAGCGCGAGGTGGACCTCAGGAGGGCATTATATGGGAAGGAATATGAGGGAGTAAGATGAGCTTTTGATAAAGTTCAGCTCGCAGAAGCTCTCATTCTATATCTCTCCCTCTCTCGCCTTTGCCTTCCAATTCAATGGCCACAGAAGCCAAGCCAACCTACCCGAGTCCACGCACCCACTCTTTTGTAGTAGTCCCACCAAAAGATACTCATCAACGTGCCAACAACTTGAACGTTGGGGCGCAATACAGCGTAAAACTGGAAGAATGCACAGCAGGAGGGGTGACGCATTATGGGAAGAGGATATAATGGGGAGCGGGAGGGAAATGGACGGGATTCGCACGATCAAAATCATTAGTTATTTTTCCACCTCGCAGCCCATTATGCCTACCTAGGCTTTTCCCTTTTCGCCAAAGACTCTCGTTACAATTCAACCTTAAACTTTTGATGAGTACTATACGGGCATTCCTCGTCAGCTCTTGTCAGTCAGGGATCCCCATGACATGCAAAAATATATGAGTTCCAGCCCACTACGCCCACCACACGCCACACACCATCCCCACACACATGCACACACGGTACGTTTCAATAAAAATAGCCTCGTGGAAGAGCATCATCATCATCATCATCATATGAGCAACTAAAGCGGGCCGTCCGAGGATATTTCAACAGGTAGCAGATCAACATGACATCACTCCTAATACTTGGAGAAGGAAAACAAAATAAAAAAAATAACTAAACAAGGATAAGCTGGACGGCGGCATGGTCAATAATAATAATAAATGGTTTAGTCACTCCAATGATCAAAGGAGGGGATGCCCCACGTTTTTGGAGAGATCTCATCCATGTGCGCCACCATAAAACTTAAACTATGTGTTGGCGGTGCAGCAGTATAGGAATGATTGGGCTTGAATTTACGGCCGGAGGTCTTATCTCGACTGGACTTGCTGCGTGAGCTTGAGACGCGACGCTTGGCCAAGGTGTAGAGAGACGTATAGAAGTAACATTGTAAGCCTTCAAGTGCAATCTCGGCAGCTTCTTCATGTATGTACGCAAATCATGTGGACTGAGGAGAGGATCAATCAAGTGCGGAATTCATTAGCATGTCCTCACATCCACTTCTTGTGCAGGGATTCAACTTGGCACGTATAATTTCTTTCTTTTCCTCCTTCCTTTCTTCCTTCCTGTCCTAGCGGGGCCTTACGGGCGGCTGAGATGGAGGGCTCGCTAGAACGGAGCCAATTATAATATCCCCCATTTCATGAATATGGCAGAAAGGTAAGGAGTATTAGCGGCAGTGGTAGTAAGTAGTAGTAGTAATACTGAGTAGCTGCATGATGCTAATGATGACGTCAGTATAAAGGTCTAAAGTGAGCCAGACAAAAACCTTGAGGTCGGCTCCCCATCAATATCATCATCATCATCATTGCAGAGATGATGAGCCCCAAATCACGTTCCAGAAGATTCAAAAGTGACATCACTTCATGACAGTCACGATCCCACTAGCTCCTTCCTCATGATCCATCGCTGATGTAATCCAATAGTGACGACTTTGAGCAAAGGGTAAGATTGAGGGGAGGGATATGGTGATGAGAGTGACCCAATGGTTCAGGCCTGGCCCTTCGCCTGTGTAAATAAGAAAATGTTTAGTCAATGAAACTTCCATGAATTAATTACAGCCCCTGTTCTCTCCTTAATATCTTATCAAGTTCAGATCACAGACCATCAGCACATGCATAGCAATAACTTTCCATTCATCCTAGGGATCTCCATAGTATGAGGTCACTTGAGGCATCGCTCTAAATATCTTACCTCTCCAATGAGAAAATCGTCTTACTGCAACGGCTGCGGAGGACTCCTCAGGAGCTTCCCAAGAAACTCGAACGGGTCACAGTGCCGTAAATGCGTCACATGGTAGCGGTCACGCTCCCCTGCTCACAGTTGAATCATTCCCGCAGAAGAGTCCCACGACAAGATAGAAATTCCTCAAGTTTACCATATGTAGGACCTTGACAATCAGTTATGCATATTGAAGTGGCTATGACGGCGCCGTTGATTTTTAGTTTGCGAAGACATGAAGCATATATAGACCTTACTCGTTCTGTAGAACCCTCAGTGGAGTATCATGTTTGGAATGAACCTGAACTTTTGTGACGACAGAGCTCCCCATTATTTATAGATTTGTGGGAGAAAAACAAAAAGGTGGGAAATGGGGGTTGTGGCTGTAAAACAGAACTCTTCTGACACAGATTATTAGTACACGGAAAATCGTGTTCAATTCTTCCATCTGTGTCCCGCCAAACACACAAATGCATATATATGCACACACACAGACCACAGATAAGGTGGAGGTCGTGGATAAAAATGATGATGGTCATGCTGTCAATGGTAAACCATCTATGGCCTGGAAAATGGAACGCGGAGAAGTGAAGACGGGGGCTTGGGGAGAAAAATTGATTTCCTGGCTCAAGGCAGAAGTCATACGTCTTTCCATAATAATAAACTCGAGGAATGTCTGCAAGAAAGATTGTAGGAGGAACGATCCAACTTCTTCACAAGCTTTCTGCTTCAAACCACTTCGCAGCACATGTTTTGACAAGCGGAACCGCAAGTATGCGGAAAATAAAGAATGAGCCAGACAGAGCTATGAGAGTCTCTATATACGAACAACCTTCTTTCAATATGCACAAAGGGATTCTCACAAAGCTTGCGCATCCATGGGCACACACACATAGGAGTTCCCACACACATACACACACACACACACACACAGAAATGCACACACGCAAGGGTATCTCGCATACCTACCTGCACAAATATACATCAACTCGTACACATACATGCACACATACATTCACACTAAGGCTCCGAATGCATACACACACACACA
>WJFA01001167.1:0-23848 GCA_009870155.1 Pseudobourletiella spinata | reverse complement strand
GCTCTTCTTGTCTTAAATTGACGGTAATAAAAATTTGCTATTCTCACATTTTTAAACCAAAAAATCTTCAATCAAATTGAATAACATCCATGTTGATTTTAATGACCTGCCCCCCGCAACACGTTTACAACTTTAATTATTTCACCCATCCTTCACATACAAACCATGACTGTTCCTCTGCATACCTATATATGTAACTCTGCTATGAAGCTGGTGCTACTTATTACTACTACTATCCTACGTACGCAGCTGATGTTACAATCACTACTATGCTACTACTGGCATAATCTCCTATCCACCTCGGAATTACGAGGCTCAATCCTTAATAAATTAGTTGGTAGGAGAGAGTACACGTTGATGATGAAAGCTGTAAGTTCCAGTCCAATTCTCCATAAATTAAACTCCATCCCTCCTCACAGACAGCAATAATTACAATGTGAGCCTAATGGAAGGAGTTTTTACAGGTTGGATCAAATCCTTCTGACTAAATCATTCCCTTACATTTATTACCATTTCTCTACAGCACCCTGTCATGAGCAAAAATCAGCAGCCAACTCCCACTGTATAACTTATTGTGCGGCATCAACAGCTTTACCGCTCGCAGTTAGTTCATGATGGCCGTCAATTGTTGTCGTTGCCGTCCTCCTCCTCCTCATCCCCTCCTCTTTCCCTCTCTCTCTCTCTCTCTCTGTCCAAATCTGACGGACATTCAATTAGCAGGCGTAGAGGCTTATGTGTGTCTGCTGTCAAGCTGATCACTAGCAGTGTCACTGCCACCCCCATAATACACCCAGGATCAAATGAAGCGCCGCGTCCTCTGACCATCGCTCAATCTGCTCCCTTTCCCACTGACGTCCGCTAATACGACGGCTGACAATGGAGAAAATATAATGATGATTAAAGTATCATGAACGAGCTGGAAGTGTGTGCGCCAGCGCCTTCACAAGTATGCGTATGCGAGTGTGTGTGTATATGTGAGCGCGCGCCGACTTGTATGTGTGTTTGGAAGGAGAGCTCTTGGCTGTCAAATAAAAGCCATTAGTCAACCTATTACCTTAGACAATAAAGTACCTTTTACAACAACAAATTCACACTTGACAACTGACATGACAGGGCAAGTGTGACTCTGTGTGTTTAAGTCACTGTCTATGTTATTTGAGGAGTTAGATACAAGAGCGGAGAGTGTAATGTGCCGAGTGGGATAAATGTCAGTGTTAACAACAGCGTACTGTCTCACTACTACTGCCACCACCACGTCCACGACTCACACTCCTTACATGATGAGCAGGGAGAGGAGTGACGATAATGAGGGAGCCCTGGTTGGTAGTGGTAGCCACTCATAGTAGCCGGGGAATACGGTCCGGACTCCGGCCAGCTAGTGTATACTCTACGTGTTACAATACTGACGGACCGGGCAATGATTACGGCCCTTAGCAAATATTATCACATCATAAAAGAGATAAGAGTTCATATTATCGACAGCTGCCACTTTACCGGGCTTAAGCCCAAGCCGATCATCATGTAACCTCCCTGTCCGCTCATACATACATACATACATAGACACAGCCACACATCCACACCACACACTTTTGAACGGACTCAAGGTTCAGGGTTCTCCGTTCCCCCCTGAGAGAGTGAGTGAACAACAACAGGCTACTTGGATCTATAGCGTCCGTCCACCTGGACTTTGCCACCAGGGCTTACGGACTATTGCTCATGTCATGTCTCGTTACACAGCAGTTTTCACATGCTGAAGGAAGTGGAACAAGATGACGGAAGAATAAGACAGGTTGGGGTGGCGGACGCAGGCGCGAGACCACATAAGCGCCGGCATTATTAAGCAATCGATTCAGGCTCAAATTATAATTAAGAGCAATTTATCCCTCATCCATATAGAAGAGGAACAGCCTACACAACACCAGCCCCGTCCAGGTTTTAATAGCGTTGAAATAATTGTTGTTTGATGGAAGGCGGCAACGGCTGCGGCAACCAAGTATCATCAGCCCTGCCTCAGCTCCGTATAGAATAGACTCAACCATACAGCTACTATTACTCCTACATTAGCTTCGTCCCACAAAGGGAACATGTGGTCATTTAGGCGTCGAAACAGGAACTATGGACTGACTTCTCAAAATGGTCCTGGCGTGTTGGCTCAATGTGTGAGAGTACAAACTTTATTACTTGCGACCACCGTTGGAGCATGTGTATGTACGTGTGTGCCTGTGTGTGTGTGTGTGAGGGAGCGTGAGGACATGCGTATATAACCTTTTATTATTGGAAGAATTAGCAAAAACGATCGACGTTCAAAAAAAGAAGCTTATCATGGGAGTTAGGGAGCTTGACGTTTATATGGACGCAGTGTACGGTAGCGGATGCTTTCCTACTACTACTACTACTCAAACGGGAGTAGTATGGTGAATTGCCTTCTTTAGTTGCTCAACCCTTGATTCTCTCTTTCCAGTCACCGACTTTACAGGAGAGTCCACGCACGTTCTAGTCCACCTTGCATGTGAACTGGAAAATTCATTACATTTACATTCAGGCAGCAAACTTGTAGTGGAGGAACCTGCGAGTCCCACGCAAGTGTTGGAAGTTCGGCTCACGATCGCTGTATGCATAGGTTGTCGGCCGGCCGTCATCTCGTCATGTCAGACTGGACTGCAGTGGCACATGTTCGTAGAATTTCTTGGTTGAAAAAATCATTTGAAAAATCTCTTTAACAAAATAATCAGTCGATTAAATACATAAATTGATAGTTTAGCTGTCCTTTGACGTTGTGTACGGCAAGTGTAAGTCACATTTTAATGCCATCCCTTCGGACGGACAGAGGACCTACCGCAGACAGGCGCAGGATTCTTTTTACACAGTCCCACATTGAGAGATGACATATTTTTTCATATTCATTCCGTCAATCTATGTCCCACCACCCTATCATCCTCCTCTCGCCCGTGTAGCTCCTTGTGCATATATCATCATTATATGATGTACAATCCTATCCATCTTGATTTGACAAAGAGCCAACGTACGCACATTCTACATCCCACTCTCTCTCTCTCTCTCTCTTCTTTTCCAATTTATATTCCTCCTGATCAGCATCAATTAACTTCGGCCTCACAGACGAACAGAGACACGCATACCAAGTCAGAGAATAACTTATTATATGGGCGCTACATGGTACACTGTCTGAATGGATCACGGCCACCACCATACGACCATAGTTAGCGATACGACTAATGTCATATTTCCACCCTTGCCATTATAAATACCACTACAAATCGTAAAAAAAAATTCACTACATAACTGGACGGACTGCAAATGGAAACGTGGAGTCTGGTCCCGATGAAATGGCTACCAAAGTCCACGTCAGCAATATTTTCATTTAATGTATGATAGTCCGAAGACGAATGATGAGACGAAATGATGACAACTGGATCCCATCCCTCATACGCTGCAGTAAGGAAGATAGATAAAGATACTCTCCGAGCTTTAGATATCAAGAGCCCTCGTGACCCCTTGGATAAGTAAGACATATGCCAGATCACCATTCTAAAAGCTGTACCACCCAGTTGACATTCTACGAATGCATAACAACATTATTTTATTATTGAAACTCAACTTGAACAGAAACATGAGGACTTTTTCCTATGACATACACACACACGCACCATCACACAACGCACACACATGAGCACACACACATGCACACTGGAGAGCAAATGGCCGGTTTGATTCCTCCGAGTGGCTTTTGCAATAACAAACAAAGGGGCTGGGAATCTGTGATGGTGAGATGAAATTGTGCATAATCGAGTCAGAAGAGGGTCCTCCATCCATCCATTCATCATGCGTATACGGATCAATGTGGTTGGCTCGCTAGTTTCAACATATAGGCTCCTATGAGGACGGCGAGACAAGGAGCTATGGGACAAATTCGGATCAAAACCCCGCAACTTTTACTATTATGTAAGACCAGCGAACCGGAATCGGAGAATTTCGCCGTTTCCCATCCACACACACACACATACACACCCATAGACAAACAAATACAAATGTACATACTAGGGAACATAACAACAGCCGTGGAAAAGGGGAAGGTTCATCTCTATTGCGTCGGTCTGCCATCCAGCCTGTCTGTCTCTCACTCACTTTGTCTCATCCTCGGAACCTTGACGCTCTGCCGACAAGCCCTGAGTCTGTGCATATTGGATACACACTCCGTACAACTCTTTGTTAGCTCCAAATCAAATTTCAATTCAAGTCTTGATTTCGCTACTACTTATACCATTGCACCCGTAGTAGGAACAAACCACGGCGACCCGGCCCATGGTAGTAGCACTTTCCTACTTGTTTCTCATTGTCAACTTGTAAATAGATGCCACCATAATGGCACCAAGTATTTGTATACATACATATAACTCCGTCCCACATCGTCCTATCATGGTTATACCTGACTGGTGCATACGATCCGCCGCTCTGCATTTCACAGATGCAAAATGTGAGCACACACACACTTACATCCACACACTACAACCAAACACAAAAGCCAGCCAGCCAGGCCTAAAATCCATGTCCCCTACTTCACACACACACACACATACACTTAATACACAAACACGCTGGCACATATTCCCTCCATCCTACGATCGGTATACATACGGGAGTAAAACAGAAGATTCTAAAGGGTTAATTGAATTGGATTCGCTATTGAATTTGGATGTAAGAGAAGAATAACTCTCCCGGATCTGGACATTGTGAGGGTTGAGAGGAAAAGGGTACTCGAACCGGCGGTGTGTGGTGACACTATACACAGACACACACACACACACACAGTTGTCTCCACATGGATATAAAGAGAGGCACTCAGCCGTGTGGAATGGGTGCTATATGTCGGCTGTAGAAAAATTCCCTCGGTTTTTTCCACCTTCTCCCTGCCGCGCAGCCCCTTCTCAATGCTTGTCGTAAAGCTATATTCCAGGGGCGTTATTTAGGTTGAAAATAATAGGGCTAAATTGGCGCAATACGAAATAACCAAAGTATGGACAAAAGGGCATTGTCCTATCTTAGCATGGTGGAGCCCTAATAATAGTTTACTTTGAATGGGACCACAGAGAGAACTCAATGTGAGGACTCAAGCATACACACATATACGTACTCACACACACATTATACGCAGAGGGACAAACACTCTCACTGCAAAGAGGTACTGAGGGAAGTCACTGAGTGAGCGGGGGGAAAAATAGGCATGCAAAAGACGTGCACGGCACACATGCACACGACGACGAGTTGCTCGTTCACGTCGTCATCCGGAGTCCTCCTTGTTTTAATAAATGAATTTATTATGTAGGCGCACATAGGGAAGCACCAGGTGATAATTTTTTTTCCATCATTCGTCCCTATACCCCTGTGTATAAACAGAATCATCAAATCAGTCTGATTGAAATAACGAGGCCCTCTTCTTTTACACGTACGTCCAACCGAGCCACACACAGAGATAGAGATAGTGACGTAGGTAGAACATGCTGTATCAGCTTGCAAACTGATGCATGTCCTCACTACCACTCGCACTACTGCCACCCGTTTTTTTCCTATATTTTTTCGGTATGATCACATCACTACCACCACCATCATACAAACCTCACACGCACCTACCTACAGACATTCACGTCAAACTCCAGGTGGGACATTGAAATACTCATCTTAAGCACATCTATATGCTCAACCTCAAATGTTGACGATCATGGTGTAGGGGATAGGAGTGGGATCATGGAAGAGGAAGATGATATTTCTCTTTTCCCCTATCTCATCTTCCCCGCGTGTCTTGTCTTTGTAGTAGTTGTAGTTCTCTTTCGGAAGGGAGAGAGAAAGACCGGGCTGGATGCAAGTTGTACGATACCACAGGAGTGCTATTATGTGCGCCTTGATATGCGCCGGGTACTTTCTGATCGATGTGTGTGGAGTGGCTGGGACCCCCCATATCGCACACATAGTGAGTGGGTACAACCCTTGAGGAGGATGACAAAAGATGCGGGGGGAAAAACGTTTAACGCTCTTTGATTTTGCACACGTTATACCCATCATGTTGAACACCACTCATCTCATGTTATTATTGTTGTCCGCTCTGTAACGTCTTTGTGATTCTACATCCGCTCCGAGCCAGCGTGGACAACACCACTACTACCACCAACACCCTCCACAGCTTCCACGCATACACACACACACACACACACACACATGCTCCACAGTAGCCTGACCATGACGACGGCAAAAATCTCATCTAACTTTTCCGCCCAACAAATTAGGAACACTAAACTAATTCTTTGAAGAAACGAAAAAGTCGGAGCTGTGGCTTATCAAGGAGGAGGAGGTACAGTCACGGTGGACATCATATTACTATATAGTGACTGTACTATAGAGGATGGGAGCGGGCAAGGTCTGAGGGAAACTTCATGTAGTAGTCATTCATGGAAGATCTTGTCAAGTCCTCAAACACATGTGATATTTGAAGGGTCAGAAAAGTCTGATGAATAGATTGCATTTAGCCCTTAACATAGAGAGTCTTTAAGAGTTTTGCTGAGGAACTTTTGCGGTAACCGACCACGAAGACGACAGCGACCATCGTGGGGGTGAATAGACGTGCTTTCGACTCGGAGTACGGGACTGTGTGTGTGCGTGCAGAATATGTACCCATATGTGTGTCCACGAGTATATTTGTGTATCTGTCAGTGTGGTGATGGTTCAAGTTCTTTATCTGTTCCAATATTTACACACTACATTTCTCTGTCATTTTCATAGCCTCGTCAATGAGTCTGTATGAGGATCCATCGTCAGCCCACTGCTCATAAAATCTGGATCAACAGAGTTGAACACAAGAGACTCAGTTGTTTAGGTGAAGAAATCTCCATGATCACTCCGTCGTCATCCCATTACTCCGATAAAAGTGCCACCAAAGTAGACTCAATCTCTTAGATCCCACATGTAGCATTTCTTTTACAATCATGCACTTGATTTAGCTCTCCGTTTCCCATAGTAATGATTTTCGTCACAATTTCCACACGGAATCTTCCCCGAGGGAAACACTTCCAAATTTGCAATAATGGGGATGCATCAAGTTTTGAGGAAAAATTGGCTGTATTTCCTCACAAATTACAATGCAGTCCATGCAAATTAGTACTGCACACCCAGATGGTCCCACAGGACTCCACTACCAGCATTCAGGCCCGAGCATCCCACATGGATGCCAACCACATGGTTGGGGAAGGGGATAGCCAACACAATGGTACCCTTATATATATATATATATATATATTAAAAAGGCTACAAACACACATGAGTAAAACGGCGCTACACTCATAAATGCACTTGGCCGTGCACATACTCTAGCTAGACACAGCACTACGTTAATGTGGGGCTTGTGTCTGGTGTCCCTATAAATGTTCGTGTATATATTCATATGCATACACATTTTGGAACACGCGAGAAAAATGCAAATGTGAAATGAATACTAGGGACACTCATACTTAACTCACCGTACGGAATCATAAATCTAAGGGAACAGCAATAAATCAATCCAGTGCGTTTGCCTGATAGTCACACACATACACACATACGCTCATGCACACATGAATCGAGCAGGACCGCTCCAGGGTTTTGACTCGTCTCGTAAACTAGAGTGCACACACATACACACCCCTCAATCCCCGTCACATGCTCCTCACACTACGTTACAGCTCTCCAACTTCACATCATCGTCATCACCGTCGTCCGCGTTGTAAGATTTGAAAACATAGGCATGTGGGGAATTTTTACAGAGGGAAAAAAGTCCCAGCTTCAAACCCCTACATGTACATGCATGAGTATGAGTTTAAGAGTGGAACGTAAACAACCCACTCGATCCTTCACTTACTTAGTAAATGCGCCACGGAGTGAGAGCCTTATCCCCCATATCATGTCCTCTATCTCGGTATCTCCAGCCACAGACCGTCCAGGATTATTCCCAGCCCCATTGCATCACCCTGCATGTTCACTAAATGAGGTTGATCATGAACGCCGTGAGTCAATGCTCGAAGTATACATTAAGGACTTTAAACAGCCATAGGCTCATACAAGCATATTATTTTCCTTAATTTCATATCACCAACTAAAACCCACACTTTTGTGTACTCACATATATGAGTTCAGGCTTCGACTGGACTTGTTCAAGCAAGCGATAAGACACAAGGGGAGCGTGAGTATGGTTGGGTGTAGAGGAAAGGGTGAGAGAAAACTACGGACGGATCGGAGGAATACATTCATTTATATGGTAATTCAAGTGCAGTCTTAATGGCCACACTTTTGACTCGACCACCACAATAGCAACACTACCATCAGCTGGCTAAAGGACGTCCATTTCTCTCCAAACTATCGCCTATGTGCTCCTCCAAGTTTAGGGTCTATGGGATAACATAGTCCAATTTTTATCCTATTCACGAACCACATGAGGTACCCTCCCTCTCATACGCACACATTTACGAACGCGCGCACACAAATGCAGGCACAACTCAAGCGCCCTATCCCAATTTTAATCATTTGAACCGGTACTCACCTCGGGAAATCTTCAAAAATGAGCACTATATTCAGGTTACTCCGTCCAACTGTTAAACTAGGTCAGATGTACATATATTTACACTTCCCGCCACGCCAACATCTCCACCGTCACCGCCAACAATACAAAAGCGGCACGGACTTAATTAAAATACAAGTTCCTCCCGTCAGGTTCATCAGTCAGGCAGAATGAGAGAGAGAGAGAGAGAAAGAAGGATGAGAATTCCCCATCAATAAATTCTGATTATTTCCAACTCTCATCTTGGTCAAAGGTGTCTTATTCTCATCAACTCCGCATGCCCTACAGTAACGACATTCTTAAGTATTTATGGAGCTAACGGTACCCTGCGTGCAACCAGTGTAAATTACTGACTCACACATACACACACACACACATGGGACCCCGTGCCAACCTAAGCACACAACCCCACACTACTTCGTCCCCCTACCAATCATATGCATAATATACTGAACAGGAAGTAGAATACACACATTTTCCACAAAAAACTGTCTGCAGCCCATGTGCTTGACTATCATGGCATACAATCATTACATACAAGTGTATTCATGACCGAGGGACACCCAACGACCTGATTCCGCTGAGAAAAAAAATCAATTCCTCATAAAAAAAATCCCCGATAAACACGGCGGAATGATGTACGGACTTGAAAAAAAACACCTTCGTGCACGATCCCGACGCATACATTCGCTTTTAATAAATATAAAAAAAGAAACAGAGCCTCAGGTGAGATTGAGAATGGTGAAAAATTCGAATGTCTACAGCATTTCATAGTCATATACACGCATACGCACGTACACATGGACACACTCTCATACCTTACCATGTGCCGTTGTACCCTTACTAACTTTATTAACATTTTTTATCATGCGAAAGCCATTAGATGAATATTTACAATGCTTTTATGGGAGTAGTAATCGTCGCGCGGTCATATGTATAGAGACTGTAATCGCACTCCTGCAGTCAAACCCTATGGCATGTACAGCACACAAACACACGCACTTACAAACACACACACACACACACACACAGAGAATCAAATCCGCTCAACTCTTCTCTTTGATTCTTCCCGTCCAATTGAGAGGGCGAGCACCCACCATTCACTCCTGCTCAATCACAATGGATCCGAGAGATCCATGGGGAAATTATGCACAAATCTTTGCCTAGCATGCCTCTGAATAAACAAAACATCACGACCACAAAGGAAGGAGTCAAAAACTCCATGCATGTACACATTCACAAACCATATCCCATGGCCTGTCGCCTACGTTACTAACTCGGTCGAATTTCCTCCATCCAGAGAATCAACCACAGTAAGAAAGGGACCATTTTACAAGTGTCTGAAGCTTTTGTTATGTTCGTGTCAATGTTAGATGTGCATATGTACGTGGGGCTTGGTTAGCAGTGCAGCAGCCCAGACCTACTGGAGCATTGGAGACATGGCTGCTCACTGGTTTTTTCCCCGTCATACTCCGGACGACGATGATCGACCCATTCGCTCTGTGCATTTTCCTTTTGTCATCATGACGAAGTTGATGACGATGACGACGATGAATATGATGATTATATGCAATGAGAAGGGTCTCCTCCACCACACTCGCCTCCTCCCCCCGCATCATTGTTGGTATGCACACACACTTGTCCCGTCCTCAACGCCGACTCTGCGGACGGTCTGGCTTGTATATGGCCCCTGTTTGTACAAGCGATAGTTCCTTAATGCCGCCGTCTAACCGCGCGACCAAGTACCATGGTCGTGTATATTATTCCTGGGCGACAAGTACCCTTTTAACATTTGCTGCTTAAAATAAATCAACTCCGTCTCTGCCCTTGCCAGACATCACACTGGATATGACACACACACTCTCACACACAGAGATATAGACACAAGGGGCATATCAACTAAAAGTTCCCCTCCAAATCAAGTACTCATTACTAAAAGTAAGTTACCTATACGCAACCAACCCAGCCGCCCTCCCATTTGTTTCTCCCATTCGTCTTGGAAATTTGGATTAAACCAAGTTTGTTCACTCTCCTGGAATTCCTATACATAGCACTATTATTGTTCTGTCTATATACGCTCCCTCGTAGTGGTGGTGCTCAGTACCTTGACTCGGGCTAAGTGAAAAGATACACATCATACCTCGGGTTGAAGTTCGTCCAGGCTCTGTCTCATCATCATCACATCACATGGACATGGAGTATCCTCACCCTCTCCGCCAAGCTTCGAACACATATAGGCTTTCCAAAAGCGGCTTACATACTCAAATGCAGGGATTACAAGTGTGGAAAAGAGAGAAACCGTCGTCATGATCATACTCGTCATTCAACTCTTTATATACACGAGAGGAGTGTATTAGGAAGAGCTCAGAAGGGGCTACCTGGACCAGCTATCTATTTACCAGAAACTACATGTAAAAGTCATCAGAGATGGGTAACAATGACGTGGCAGAGTCATGCCGCTGGATAAAAACTCCTAAGGACTCTCTCTCTCTCTTACTCCAGCAGAACATTTCCATACCCGTATGTCAACCGGCTGTAGGACCTGCACGCAGTGAATATGAGTAGTACCTCCTCCAGTCTCCGATGGGCAAACAGTAGGGATAACAAGCGGAATATGACCTTGTTCCAGTGTACGGCCAGTTGAATAGTGCAGGATCCGAAATCCATCAAACTGGCTCCAATGCACTGTGATGCAGCCATTTACCGGCTTCCCACCACTGGCTCCCACTTGAAGTAGGAGCAATAGCAGTAGTAGTGGAGGTGATGGTGGTATCCTTATGAAGCCAACAACGACCACGTCACTAATGACAGACTACATGGGAAGAACACAGAGGAGCGATACAGAGTGTATATATGACGGTGGTGGGTAAAAAACACACTGGGACCTACAAGGAGGCAATACATATGGTGGCAGTTCCTCTCTCTATATATACATAAGTACAGCAGCGTGACATTCAAAATGTTTCGACGGCTGGCAGAGGGTCTTTTACTTCAAATCACACTTACACACACACACACACATACACATACCACATGCAGCCTTAAAGGATAAGTACAGTGGTTGACCACAAAACCCATCACTGACACTTCATTACTATAAAAATGAACTCCATTCCCTTGCATTACCCTTTTGTTAGACCCTAATCACTAAATTAGCTTCCTCCCTACGTGGCTGCAGTAGTACCTCACTCCCTCTGAATGGGGGCTGGGAATATCAAGTGTGGACTTGAAACGGCTAAGCGCTTATCACAGGCTACCTACTATACGATATATTTACCAATTATGTTGAAATCAGGCTAATTTTTCCAAAGCTTTGAACAGATTTTTCAGAAAAGTTTGTTATTTATCAACCCAACACAACATATTCCCCGTCTCTCTTAACAGACTTGTTCCAAATCCTGGGATTTCCATCCACTTTGTTCAGAGTTGGTAAGGAAAAGTTGGAAAAAATTAAGGAAACTCTATCTGTGCGAGCAGAAGTATCTTCTTTCCATCTGTCATCTTCAGAGGGACCGTGTGTGCATGGAGGAGTGTAAAATGTGTTCGAGTCCCCGTTCCAAAATAGCTACACACACACACACACACCCCTCCCTATCCTGCACTTACCACCGTGGTAAGTTCTACAAACAGTTTTTTACATCCGAACTTTGGTGAGCAGAAATCCTAGTTAGTATCGTTTCAATTCCATCATAGTGGCGTGGTACTGGCAGTTGTTGTGGCCAGAACATATTTTTAAGCTTCACGTTTCACCCTTACAGCTAGTTTTAAGGCTGCTGCTGTGCTCTTCCCGTATAGTTCCTCTCCTCATGCATCATCACACGGCATAGAGTTGGTGGAGACGAAACATATTTTTTCCGTCCGTTCATTTTCATGATTATCTTCGAGCAACCCTCGGAGTTGGAGCTGATGCACCAAAACTCCTCAACTGACGACATGATGAGCTTAAAAAGCTGAGGAAGATTCAAAGACCCTATAAAGGGAGGGACATGAATAAGACCAGAGAGGGAGAGAGAGAGAGTCTGTAGTGCTCCCAGCACACATATGACCCCTTCAAATTTTCCCTTGCCAGCTTCAAGAATGGAACAATGTCTCTAAACCATCTGGATCTTGATACTACGCTCGTACATGTTTACCGAAAAATCCTATACCTTACTCAATACGAAACTGCTCCCCCCAAAATATAACAGACATTCACGCACACACTTGCAGACGCGGAGGGAAAATGCCCTTTTTACAGTTACCTGTGTACATCGTATACCAGCGAGATCCCAATTTTAGTTCCGTGTTCCGTCACGGCAAATCTGTTCAGCTTTTTTCAACACCCTTAGAAATGTGACCATTTATCCCTTACTGATCTTTCCAAGTCAGGGGGTTCCAGCTTTATATGTATTTCACTCACATTTGAGAATGTCACTTTCTTAGGCACGAACGCAAGCAAACAGATGGATAAATCCAGGCAAACTTGAGCAAACAGATTTAATGTAAAACCAGGCCGCGTCGCTGGATCTAGTTCACATCTGTACAATACAGCGGGGGACTACGGCTCATAGGTTGGACTTGGCTATAGATTTCTCTTTCCACCAGTTCGGGTGGTAAACGTCGAACTGTTTCATAAGCAGCAAGAATGGCGATCAGATTCATTTTTGAAAGGAAAAACCCCTCCGTGGACACATACAAGCAACTACGACGAACAGGACGAGACCTGCTGGAAGCGAGGTTGTACAATAAAATGAAACGAAATGGACAGGAACACTTTGGTGTTTTTTCTCCAATTCATTCATGCTTTTCCACTACGGCTTCAAGCATCCTCTAGGCGTTGAGCGTTGACTAGGGATGACCGGTAGAATATTCAGTGTACTTTATCTAGATCTCCAGATGCGGTGCGTACATG
The DNA here is from genome assembly GCA_009870155.1 of Pseudobourletiella spinata. Taxonomy (NCBI): domain Eukaryota; kingdom Metazoa; phylum Arthropoda; class Collembola; order Symphypleona; family Bourletiellidae; genus Pseudobourletiella; species Pseudobourletiella spinata. Next base: position 10,361 of record WJFA01001167.1, on the reverse strand, counting down.
TGTGCGCGTGTAGCCACTACTATTGGGAAACGGGAGGAATTTCCTGTCTCACCATCACCTCACCTCATGCATAATGTTGATGGGGAGGAACGGAAGTGTCGGGCCATGGACTGGAATTGCTTGCACACTTAATAGAGTACGAACCTTTAATCTCTTCATTGAATATCAAGGAGTCACGGGGACCGGGATGTTATTTTGAACGAGTTCAGACCCCTTCTGTAAACACGTACACACCAGCAGTATGTTCGCACAAAGCAATCCGCTTCCCTCCCTACATCCCTATACTTTTCTCACAGATCCTGATCGCCTACTCAATCCTGTCATGAATAATCAGTCCATCACTTTTGATTCTATTACCCCCGGCTCCCTGATTGCAACAATAATAAAGCATTTCCACACTCCCTTCCAGCCAACAAGAGCAACGCTCGGCGTACCACCTCATCATACCACCAGGCTCGTTCAACTTACAAAAACAATGGGGAAAGCTCCTTCGTCAATTGATCAAGGGGCTTCCAGTCCTTCATTCAGTCAGCCTCCCTCATCATCATCATCATTACCAAGATTACTTCAAAGTGTGTGCAACAGGTGAGCATTCGGGAATCCAGTTAGACACTTTTTGAATTGAACCAGCTAAAGCAGAAGAGAATAAGAGCCCTTGAAACTGCAGCGCGTACTTAACCAACAGCTGGGTGGAATCCGCAATGTAATGTGTGCGCGCCTGTAACACAGCTTAGCTCCCCACATATACCCAGAGCGGGAATGACTTTAGCGTAATACTCACCGAACGCTCTCTCATCTGTCCGCCCGTTCCCAGCCCTAAAATTTCCGAGCAAGGGAGAGAATTTGGATGGTGGATGAACTTTTAGGAAGGGCAAAATAATAATGTAAAAAGAGGCGCAAACGACTCAAAAGTCTTCACTCTCCGGCTTTTACTAAACTTCCCCTGGCTACAAGATCAAGTTTCCAGTCCCACCGGCACTCACCAGTATACTATGATGTTACGCCCTACGTGTATCACCATGTGGCCACCACCGCTATAATCCTTTGCTAGGGTTACGTCCACGTGAAATTCATCATGGAGTCGTAGGACGTATGCGTTCCTCTATACGTATGTATACAGAGTCTATTATCTGCCCACGGCACATTCGTCCCAAAGTAACCAACCAAACCGACTTCTTCAGACTGATGACGATGATGATGATGATATGATAAAGACGATGATGTGGAAGGGAATACGGGGAGGAAACAACAACAGCAATAACTGACGGAACAACTCTTACACATATGCATATGCATTCAAGTTCACTAAGCCCTGGTCATGTTCACATCCCTTCTTGAGGACGGAATCACAAAGGATGCAAGTTGCAATACAATGTTGAGGAGCTTAAAATGAGACTAAATGGCGATATCAGAGCGCAAAGACGACAAGACGAGGGAGACGGACAAGAGACAGACGGAATCAAGTTGAGCATAAAAGGAATGACTTCAAACATGGTATACCCCTGACCGAGACAGCATGGAGCAGTGAGAGAACCGCACGTACTAATGGATGTCCACATAGGGAAAAGACACAACAGCGAGAGAGACACACAGAGATGAAAAACGAAAAGGTCTCCTCTTTCATTCCGACGGTCAGACTGTAACTCGTATGCTACGTGCGTGCATGTTTGATAGAAGTGTGGGTATGCGTCTAGATGGTCGGTCGGCCTTGGTAATATTATGCGAACCATTTGACAGGACAGCGTCATTATAATCCACATAGCAGCCCTTAGCGCATCCTGAATATCAAACGGCAAGCTCACAGTCGGGTTTTCGTGCGGAGGGAACTAATGAAAAATATGTCCTTTCTCATCCGCCCTCATTACCATTATATTACTAACTGAGACAAAAAGGGAGAATCCTCCGCAACCGCAGGAGAAGGCTCAGACGAACGAGCGCAGAACAAACAGCATGAGGAGAGGAACAAAAACAAGAAGGCGGCCACCAATCAAACTTCCTACAAGGGTGGTTGTGAATCAGTTAAATTTAAGTAGAATTGCCTCGTCAATGTTCGAGCTTTGCCCTTAACGTGGACGGGAATGACAGTGGAATTACTCCTCAGTCACCACCACTATACCACAACCACCACTACTACTACCACCACCAACAACAACAACCATCCACCCTTCTTTGGTATGGTTACACCGAGTCTACTCTCGTTCACTTCTTTCTCACAGTAGTGTTACACATATAGAGCTATAAGGAAGTAACCCATTCTATTACATGCTACAGCTAACAGTAAGTAGTGGCTCTTAGTATCTCCTTTTCTGATTATGATTATAGGGTTTATCGTAGGTCTTTGGCCCAATTCAATTTCTCCACTCTCTCACTCAGAACTTCCCTTCAGAGGCCATGACGGATGCGGAGTACTGGCTGATGATGATGCTGACGATGATGAGAAGGGTGAAGAGGGGGAGTAGTAGCATGGTGTTTCAATCAATGAACCATCAATGTCAAAAAAGTCAGGAAAAAATCAAGGGTCCATACTCAACTCCTTAAAGTTTCAATAAGATTGAGAAAAAGATCCTGAGAGAAATCCCTGGTTTAGTTCTTATTACTAACAACAAGCACATCATAGAAGTGGCATGTGGCTTCCGACGGGGCTCAAGTTTAAATACTCCGATTTTACTCCTTGTGTGCCTCCGTGTCACTTTGACGAAATGAGTCATATTCAAATCAGTCTGATCGAGTCTCATCCCAGGAGTAGTGGTAGTTGCATAGTATTCCGCCTATCGTCAACATAATGCCTGCAGAGGAGAGTTCGGACTCTCGTTAAAAGGCAGTCGAAAATACAGAACGAACCACGTACGGAGGGGTAACACAGGAGGAGTGAATATTAAGTCACAGCATGGTATCATAGAACTAGTCGTAAATTTAATTTCCAAGCCAGTTTGGATGCATGCAGAAATTTTTAAGGTGAAATTAAACTGAGGGTGTGTATATTTTTTTGCGAGAGAAAAACTTGGTGTGTGTACACATAAGTATGCATATATTTTGGGCACAAACCTGCTTGGAGAAGACGGCAATATCTTCGTTAAAAGATTCGGATGAGCAAACATCACCGCCTGCAACGCCCGGCTCCCTGGGCGTGCAAGTTGCTAATTCACATTTCTCGAAGATGAGAGCCAGAAGTGGGAAGAGCGGATGCCTGAAAATACAAACATAAATACGTGAGTTTTGAGCCACAGAGTAAGGGAGTAAGTATAGTTGTAATAGTACCCAGTGTGTATATGCGCATGTAATAAGCATACATGTGGCAGGCTTTTACCCGGTTGTACAAGTGAGCGCGAGATAGAGTAACACTGTTGAAAATTTTTTAATCATCTTTTTCCCTCTCACTCTCTCTATCTCTCTTTCTCTCTCAGAGACTCTGACTGAGACCGGAGCATCGTCGTTGTGCCTACTGGCCATGCCGTCGTTAAACGTACAACATCCCATATGTATTTACCATGTCCTCCAAGCTACAACAACAAACCAGTCTAAAAATTCATCCACTCAAAAAAGTCACATATAGCCCACTGATCCTATATAACTTGTCCATGTCTGTGCGTCGTAGCATACAGTATGTACATGGAAAAATGGCAGTTTGCCATTTTCATCACTTGGGACTGAGCAGAGGGTATAGTGTGCGCTGGTACGCAGAATGTGTTAGTGAGTGAGTGGGGAAAAAGTGATGGAAAAAATGACTGGTGCGGTACCCCTTGCTTCTCCGCACAACCACACGCACACACATCCACACGCACAGCCACATACACGCATTCATGTGTACACAACAACTATACTCGTCGGAATTCCGTTCTAAAACCGAGCTGGGAATTTTTCATTTCGGTAACGAAGGAACATGATGATGAGTTTTTCAACGTGTGTCTGAGTATCTGCATATACGCGCCCGCCCATCTTCCTCCTCAACTTCCTAGATCCTATACTACTGCCACCACCACTGCCGCCACCATCTCGTCACAAGCTGCTCGGTTATGACGACAGCGTCCTCTCAATCAGCATGGAACAGAGGCTGTATAGTTGTGGCAGGAAAGTGGCCATCGTTCAATTTTTTCTGCTTAAAATTTGAGCATTCATCCTCCTCGCTTGTTCCCACCACCACCACAACACACTCTCAGCTAACCCTCCGCTAGTATCCCAAGGGAGCTGCTACCTTATGTACATGGAGCGGATGCACAAATGTGCGCACAAACACTCCATGCAGGGTCTCTCCCATCACACACTGCATTTCACACGCTGCTGAAACGCTCCGGCCCTTCGTCCAACTCCCTATTCGTCACCTACATAAGGACTTAAGTCACCAACGGCATTCATAAGCCCCACTAATAGGACGTAAGAAGTTCCTCTGAGCCGTTCCAAATATATATGACACGGAATCCATGGCATGGCAACACCGCCTTCCATCCCCTCCCCAGCTGAACCGAGCCCTATAGTAGAGAGTTTAGCAGTAGTATTGGTAGAATAGTAGTAACAGCACAAGTCATACAACCGTGTACAACTCCCAACGGCGGATATGACTAAATTTAGATTCTGATTCTGCCTAAATATAATGCATTTAGACTGGATGAGTTGATCTACTGAAAGCTGTCAGGCACGCTCGAACAATTCTTTACTCTCTCTATGGCTTATATAAACTAGCGCTGGATGTATCGATGCCCGGAGCATTATGGGAAAGAGGCGTTTTACATGCATAATGGAGGCACGCTATAAGGTGGCACGTCATTTTTTTGCCCCCGCACATGTGCAACCCTGTCCGGAGGGAGTAGGATGGTGCCGTAGCAGTGGTTTATATGTGTGTGTGTGTGTGTGTGTGTGTGTGTGTGTGTGGTACTGTGAGATGCCATGAACACTATTTGCCAAATCATAGATTGAGCCCAATTTCCTTTTCGCATCATTTCCCTACAATGGAAAACTCCGCGGCCCAATGGTCATGCTCAAAGAGTATGAGATGTAGGGTAATTTTTCCGAGCTGTCATCACCGCTCTCCGCGCAAACACACCCACTGGTCCTGCATGACCATGATGTGAATGCATACAGCAGTGGCTCAAGGCGCCTCTGTGCGTTGGAATAATTGCCATTTGTAAGCTATTGACAACTTGTTACTTCCTATGGGCACACACACACATGCCGTCCTCCTGTCAACTCACACTTCCCTGAAACCTCTCCTGTGGGCCATACGCTATTATCTCTCATGCCAGAGATTCTATTCATTACTATAGATATTCAGTTTTGACTGTTGAATTTTTAACTAGTTTTGGTCTACGTGCAGGAAGGCAGGGACTTACTGCCATGGCAACAACTTTATTCCCATGTGAAATAATGGAGGGAAAGGTTGATGAAATTTTCCATTCTCAAACTGGAGTTCTTGGTAAAGCTACTCAGGATACAGTACATTACACTGGAGTGACGCTGGTGGCAGGCTGGCATGTCGTGCCATTCACAGCCTCCACGCTACACATCCTATCATCATCATCCTCTTCCTCCTCCTCCTCCACCTCCTGATAATTTATTATGAATGCAGATCTTAATCGGGCGGAGAGACAAGTGACGAAATCAGCACAGCGGTGTGTGCTCGCTCCTTTTAATAGCCTTCAACGAAATTGTTTTCCTCCGTACATACATACATGACACCATACGCCACACCCTTGCCACCTTTTTCCATCAAGCCCACTATTATATATATACTCTACGCGTAGTATACGTGTTCCTTCCTCCTCCATGTCGTAGCTCCTTCGTTCGAGGTGTCAAGAAATCATGAATGAAGAACAATAAAATCGTATTAACATATTTTTTCCCAAAGGACGACGCACTGAGGGTGCTACCACTCCTGTTGCTATGCTCCATGAAATTCGGCCCATATATCAATTACGGTATGTGGTGCAACCGTGTCTGTCTGCTCGCAGGGGGTGAGGAGCTTTATTCCGTCTATTCCAATGCTGACAATGCCACTACTTATTTACTACGCAAGTTCTACGTCAGGTATCCAAGAGCCCTGCAGTATGTACTCAGTCAGTCCATGTGATCATGGCTAGAATAGCCTCCGCCAGCTCTGGCACAGCAGTAAGTATAGTAGTATGCCACTCAATATCCTCATTTTCAATCCGATTTTTCCTCTGCTCCTTCAGTGTGTGACGGTGGTAGGTAGAGTACATGCTGTACGATTACATAGCATATGAGCGCAGAGGCACTAGCATGAGCGAGGTTCACGTTCACACGGTCTATGTTCATTATATTGATTTCCCGCCGGCAGCTCTGGGGACAACACACACGTGGGCCAAGCACGGACATTTTTCAGCCCATACGTGCTCCCATTCTGTACCCTGTTGGAGCTCGGATTAGTGTATGGTGTACCCCTGCACGGCCCCTCACCTTGTCTCATTTCACCATATCTGATAAAAATATCGGGCCTGCACATACACACACCCACGGAGGCAACCGGGATATGTATGAGTACGGAGGGACGTGTATGTGGATGGACGCGCTCCAAATCTTATAACCTTATGAACATTAATATGCGCATAGCAACATATGAGCATGAATAAATCCATCTGAACCGGCTCCTCCGCGGATATGGCATGACACCAAAAGTCTATTATACACGACTTTATATTCATTAATCGGCTGAGCTTCTCGGACTAATTTTTCCCGTGCCAAGGTAACCAGACATTATTCTTCCAATGACGGCTGATACAGCCGATAATCAATCGAAAGCTTGTGGATTCTTTCAAAAATACTTTTTCAAATTAAACTCTAGTATTTCAAATGGAAAAATTGTCAATGGCTCCTGTGGAATGTCACTTCTTGTAATTCCTTTGTGAATGAGATATATCGTCATACGAGAAAGAATTGAGGAGTTTCAATGTCACTTGATTCGCAACATTTTCCCTCTCATTTTCCACGATTTATTTCGTATGGAGATGAAGCATGACGTGGAATGTAAACTCTTTGCAAATGCGAGTGGAGTCAACCTGTCTTGTTCAGTCTAATTTTTCCTGACACAAAGTGCTGCGAACACCCAGTGGGGATCATAACAACGTGTGTGCACAAAGTCGTTCGTCACAGGGGAAACTTGATGCTAACCCCACTGTGATTCCAATGACATGGTGAACCCTGTGAGTGGATGGACTCATGCTTGCCTGCTGGATTCTTGTAATGATGATTCAAAAATGTTGCAAACTTCCACCTATCTCTCTCTCTCTCGCTCTCTGACACTCACTCCTGCGAAGTAGTGATAATAAATGTGGGCGCTTGAGTATCAGAACCTATTTAGGATGAAAACCTGCTCACAGCCTCCCGTTAGCTTTTGCACGGATTTTCCACCTCTTCAATCTCAAGCTGTTGTAGAAAATTATTTCTGTTCGACAAGCTCGGCTTGCTCAGAACCAATAACACTGCAGGGCAAAAAATTGAATTTAGCCGGAAAAGTTTCCCAATCTTTCCCACCAAACCTGCTCCGTACATAGGTGTGGACACTTTCGGGAGCATCGGCCACCCGCTGCGATTCATGCACTAATTACATGACATGACAGCTACTCGCCGTGAATTTGTTTTGACTCAGAGCCGCTTCCGTTGCAGTTATTCCGTAGCATTTAATTTTTCCACGCATTAAACTCATGAGAATTGAACAGAAAAAGATAGAAAAATACAAGAGAGGGAAGGAGATTTACTTACCCATAAATTGCATCCTTATCTCGCTTGTGGACATCTGGGACGGATCCCATGACATGATTGGAGACGGGAGGTACATGATTGCCATGGTACTGGTGCATGCCGTGATGATTGTTCATGTGAGGGGAGGGGTGGGCCAGAGGTTGGAGTGGCCGGTGGGCCGTGTGGGGATCATACATTGATGAGGGTACCGCTTCCATCCCCGGGTAGTGCGACAAGCCATCATCGTACTATCAAAAATCACAACATTCAATATTCATTAACAGTTTATCCCGTACTGGATTGCTGACGTTACTACTTTGCTCCTCATTCCATTGCCACATGACTGCAAGGAGGAGGTAAAAAGGATGGAGAGAGTGGATAAGTTTTGTGATGGGGGAGAAATACTACTAAATATTAAATCAGTATATTGCACCCTTTTCCCTACTACTGTAGTGGTAACTAGATTCGGTGGCCGGACATGTACAAAATATTGGCCGGCAGCTCACAATACATGGTACTTAATCCTATGAGCGCAAGGGTACGGAATCCCCTTGCTTGCTCATTATTATTGCTCCTGACTGACCAGGAAGGAGCGACACATAATTATTATCTTTTCCTAATTATCCACATTAGTTTCACTGTAATTAATGCTCACTGTAATAATTACTCAGGCTCAGGTCCCGCCGTCACCCTGTCATGTCTCCCTTATAATTGACCGCTGTAGTACAGGTTCCACCGCGCCTCCTCGTCTCCTGACATTTGAATAGTATAGCCGTGGACGACGGCGGATCAGGCCACTCTGCGAAATTGTATGACTGTTATTGTCAAAGTATAGCATTCATACTTCCAGTTATTATTTCAAAGGACAAACAAGATGAGTGTGTTGTGGCACGAGGGTGTGTATGCGGCCGCGCTTCCATAGCATTTAGTACGGGGAGGACTGTATCGTTACACATGCATGGCTCGGTGGCGGCACGTGTGTACAGAGAGGCGTAAACCAGAGAGGAGCGATTTCATTTTGATCCAATTCCCTCAACAATCCTTTTTCATTTCGCACCGCCTAATCCGACACGTTAATGTCTGCGTCCATAGAGTTGACCATCCCCGTGGATTTCCGCTGTCTGCTTTCTGGACACAAATATCAGGGCTGCACACGGATATAGACGTACGCGTTCCGCTCGGTCACTCCATCGCCCATTCATTATTGTCCTCTGGCGTAACACATGATAATGTTATTCGGCAGAGCATCCCTGCGGGAGCATTCTGCATTCATGCCGCCTCTGTATGCATTGGAGCCGAGAGGCTCTCAGCGCCCACACACGCACTTACACACACACACACACACAAGCGCCGACACATCAACACGCACACACACGCTCCCATGTTTCCGCGTTCAAATTTCTCATTTTCTCCGTTCCTATAACAAGGACAAGCGCGTTGGTTTCCACAAAATCCAACAGCTTTTGGGTAATTCCGACATGACCGTGTGTGTGCTGGTGGCAGCAGAGAGGCTTCGCATTTCTCTCCTACTTCAGGTTACACAGTAGTACGGTGGTGGGTGGAATTGTTGAGAAAATTGGAAAAAGTGTATGTGAATGTGTGTCTATGCTTGTGCATACAGTGTACTAAGCGCAGTTCGGAAGATGCAGGAATGGGAGGTTGGATGTGTGCGGAAGATGGGTAAAGTACCCAAATGGTTCATTTAGCAGTTGTTCACCATCAAGTTGAGCCTGGAAAATCCTATCCATCCGCCATCCTCCGTGTTGAACAAACCACTCAGCCGGTTGGGAAAATTTCCTTTTTCAAAATAGACGCTCTTCGACTGCGTATCTGGAGGATTTTCCGACGCGGATCCCCTCCCGCCGCCTACTTCCTACATACCACCACATGGAAACTACTGCTACTACTACTAATATCACCCTGATCCCCCCACACGTGTAGGGGCCATTTCCTATCTCGCCAACTCTTAAGACTGAATGAGCTTATATTATGTGAGGAATTGAAATTGAAATTTATTTCGTTTCCGCTCTCGCTCTTCCTCTCTGCCTCCTTACCTTTGCCGAATATCCTAATGTCACCGCATGAAAAACTTTGATGTTATCCTGATGTTGAGAAATATTTCAGAGCGATACACAACCTTGTTGCGGAGAGCCAGAAGGGAGCAGCAGAGGTTTCCATGTCCCATGCATTTGTCAGTAGACAATTATTGGGAGAGAAACTAATGGTGGATAATTTAGTATTATTTGATGCAAATTAATTTTTTCTCCGTCCATCAAAATCCACTATACTTTGATTTTGAAATAACTGACTCACCCTACTTACTACCTTGCCATTGCATGTTAAACCATGACTGACTGAGAACCTCACAAGTAGTTTTTACACAATGAGGGAGACCCGTCCTGCGACCACGTCCCCACTCACTACCGCTATGCGTTACTCTGAGCTTTGTATAGAAGGAAGGATCGCTCGGATGATCTACTCTTCATCGGACAGTTACATAAGCTTCGAGTAATAACACCTCCATGGTCACCGCTTAACTTAATCATAAGAAATACCTCCCACTGAACGCATGCTATTTACTCCTGCCATCACGGAAGCTCATCCCTGGGTCCAACACTATATAATATTTCAAAAGCTACGACGATGACGGCTACTACTACCCCATGCTACCG
>WJFA01001166.1:0-23867 GCA_009870155.1 Pseudobourletiella spinata | reverse complement strand
TGGAAGACCAAAAAAATACACAAAAATACAGCAATTTTAAATACCTCGTCGGTAGACCCTTCATGATGGTGACTTTGAGCGGTGGCGGCGTGTCCGGAACGGGTCTTTCCGTCACCGTCGGCCGCGTCGCCTTCAGCCCGCCGGGTCTCGTGGGAAAAACGAGTTTATTTAACGACTTGCTCGTCGTACTCGCCGCTTCTGTGGTGGATGAGCTGCCGCTCGTAGAACTTTCCGGAGTTGACACTGAGGGAGGATCTTGAGCCGGTGCAGCTGAAGTGGACTCGAGAAATCCTGGCGGTAAAAATTTGCTAATTTCATCAAATTTAATGTTTGGAATCAACGCTTCTATTCCCGCCGCTTTCGCTGTTGTCCCACTGGTCGTGGTACTAGTTGTGGGTTCGGTTGTTGTTGTTGTCGTCGTCGTTGTTGTAGTTGCGGTTGAAGTGGGTGAATCCGTGGTTGCACTACTGCTGGCAAATCGTGACGGATCGTAGCCGGGTGGGAGGAGGGCAGAAATGTCAGAGAATTTCACTTTGGAAAACAATGATTCAATCCCACTCCCACTCGTCGTGGCTACAGTTGAACTGGGCGGAGTTGTGGTATTTTTCAAATCTCCCACCACCAATTTGAAACCTGGTGGTAGTAATCCCGCAAGATTGCCCAGTCCGGAATCCTCCGAGACAATGACGGGGCTGGATTCCGTCGGATTCAAATTTCCCGCTCCGGTTGTGGACTTTGAAGTTGTCGTCGTCGTAGTTGTTCCCGCCGTACTGGTTGATTCGGGCGGGGGCGGAGTGTAGCCTGGTGGCAAAAGATGTGCTAGATTCTCTTCAAATTTGATGGATTTGAAGAGGGATTCTGGAAGAACAACTTTTGGAGGGTCTTCGTCAAGTTTTTTTGAAATTTCAAATTTGGCGGGTTCCGCAGTGGACGCTGGCGGCGGCGGGGGAATTGAGCTCGTTCCCAACTGACTTGCCAGCTCATTCGGATCCATCTCCAATTGCTCATCAATCACACTTTCTTTTGAAGTTGTTCCAACAATGTTTCGCACTCCTCCGCCCTTCTTGATTTCCGAAGAAGATATTTTTGAAGAAGGATCCGAGGGCTTTTGATTTTCCCTCACTGGATTTGCCTTGGTGGAGAATAGCGGCGGTTGTTGGGATGAAATTTGACGTTGCGTGGTCGTTGGCGGCGCACCAGAAATACTCCGGCTAGTTTGCACGGATGCGACGACGATTGACGACCCTGTGGCTCGACTGAATGTCACTTTCGGAGTTGTTTGCGGCGGCAAAAGCCCTGATTTACTCCCACTTTTCGTGTCACTCATGCTCCGCGTCGTGGCCACGGAAATGACAATTTCCGGACTCGCAGTCGGCGTGGGCCTCGGAGTCGTGGAGCTCGTCTGGGTGGATATGGACACTGTGACCTTGGTCTTGGTGTCATTTTTGGGTGGTTGACCCACGGAAACATTTTCCGGTTCCTCCTCTTCCTCCTCATCCTCATAATATTCCTCCTCATCATTGTACTCTTCATATTCGAGTTGATGGGGTTGAGATGAAAGGGATTTCTTGACGGGATCCGTGAGGCGGGCAGTTGATCCGGTATTCTTGGCGGATCTGTCGGGAGAAGGGACGACCGGCGGTGATGCGGAAGGTCTCGCAGAGATTGTAAAGCGATTGACTGGACCACGGAGGATTGGCGGACGTTTGGTGATTGGCGCGGATGGTGGCGGGATATTTCGATTCCTATTCAAGAGTAAATTACTATTGTAAATTGATGAGTTTCGAAGTAGTGCTGGCAGTGGCGTCGGGTTGGGATGATGATGATGCTGTTGTTGTTGTTGATACGGAGGGATTGGAAAATTCTTCTCAGATGGCTGCGCATGAACGCTCCTTCCTTTCAAACCCACGCCCCGCAAATCTTCTTCATCTCCAAGTGGGATAAAGGATGAAGGTTGCTGAGGTCCAGTGCTCACACTTCCTGATACTCTTCGGCCATTAGCCGCCCCCACTGAAGATGTTCCTCCTGTTGCGAGACGAGATGATGACGAGCCGGCGGATGGAGACACTCCTCGAGCCGATGATGATAATCCAGCGGATGCGGAATCCAGTGGTGCTTCCTCATTTGAATAATGGTAGATGATATCATCCCCATCATCATAGTACTCGTAACGAGGATCACCATTCGGGGATGACCCACCGTTTAATGTGATTTGCCTTGATTCGGAATTTGAAGAAGATGACCCAGCAGCAGCAGATGACAGTGGCGGTCGGGCTGCAGGCAGGCGGAGTAGGGGTGAAAATCCACCAGTGTTCCCACTATTTTCAAATGAACCGCCCGGGGAACGGAGGTGGAAATGACCATTTTGAATGGATGGAATTACGCGGGAATTCCCCCGAGTTTCATACGTTGTTCCCAGTGAGGAGGACGACGAAGGGAAGCTCCGTTGGAATTCATCTTGCTGCTGTGATTGTTGTTGGAAACCTCGTGGGAGGATAACTTGCTGTTGCCGACTGCCAACAGATTCGCTGGATTGACCCCGGGCATTGACCAATGGCCCGCGAAATGGCTGGATCAAATTCCGGTTGCCTACAGAGGAATTGAATAAGTAAAATTGTAAGGTAAATTTTTTGAAAATTACTTCAACGTAAACATGTTTCAGTTTGCATACTATGAGCACAGAGTCATCATATTTGTTGTGAAAGTGAGTTTCGGGGGTATAGTTTTCAACCCGATTTAACTTTGCGCATGCGCGAATGGGAAGTCAGTGGTCACGGTGTGAGTTTGACGTGTTTTTAATGCCGTATGAGAAGTGAAAACCCACGCGAGATTTTCCACCGTTTTCCGTAATGATTGGTAAGGGGGAACCCTTGGCTGAGTGGAAAATCCCATGTTAAATCCCATTAGGATTTCCAGTTTTCCAAAGTCGGACAAATTTTTTTTCTCAATTTCGAAAAAGAAACTAGTGTGATCCTGTGGAGAATTGAATGCTCTTTCAGAATCTGCCTTCCGTTTCCCTCCAGCTCAAGTGGGAGCCTCAGAAATCCAAGTTGAAATTTTTGAAATTTTCCCAAGGGGGGACCATTGGCTGAGTGGAAAATGCCATGTTAAATCCCATAAGGGTTTCCAGTTTTCAAAACTCGACCACATTTTCCCTCGTCAGTTCTATAGTACGGAATAATTAGTATTGCATATTTCTGAGACGACCATGCGTCTGTGTGTGCTCGGATTTGAGTACGTTTGCGGATGAAATGCGATTGCGTGCATGCGTGGCTGCGCCGATGTGTATTAAGGGGAGAGAGACAGTGCCAAATGAAATGTTTTTGAGCGCGCGCCTGTACAGAACACGACCGCCGCCTCAAGAGGAATTCCCACATAGACCAAGTATATAAAACTCTTGCAAATTGATACACATAATAATAATAATAATAATAATGATAAAAGATTCCTGAGAGTAGGCGATACGGACGGGAACGGGATTGGCTGTGGGGGGAGCTGCCATTGTGAGCACGTTGCCACGACCTGCTGCTCCTCGCACACAACAGTCTCACATTTTCAGTTACGCAAGACTACTTGCTGGCGATGGGGAATTGTTAAAGCGTGCGGTGGAAAGAATAGAGGTCAAGAGGAAAAGTAGAGTAGTGGACTATAGAAAAGGGTATCATCGTAATCTATTGTTTGTAATCCACTTTTCAGTAATCCAACTACTACCCTCGGTAATCCCGCCTTCAACTCTCAGTCAGTCATCCCGGTAGTACAACTATCCCTTATTCCCCCTTCCTCCTCCCCACATGACCTCTAAAACTGATGATGACTAAATTAAATGATTAATTTGTAGCGTTCGGGAACACGATCCTTCCTCCATTCATCCGACTATTTTCAAATTTCCCGGCAGAACTCCCATGATTTTACATGTAATCCCTCCAGCTTATAACAGTGGTTCTCTACATAACGGTTATCTGTATACGGAACATTTCCTTTCCAATAACGGTCAAAATTTGTTGTCGCCCCTGAGAAGACCGCTATATGGGGATTCCACTATGAAATGACGTGTAATTGCACAGAATTTCCTCCACACACACACACACACACATTCACACACACAGACACATACACAAGAGTTCCCCACAGACTCTTGCCATTTGACTCGAACCAGAAGAACGTCTCTGTAGCTCGTTGTCGTCGTCGTCGTCGTCATCGTATCTCGGGCTCGCTCACGGCTCACTGACTCAAAAGTTGATGAGGCAATGTGTGTGTTCTCGTTGTTGGGAGGGAGCCTCGAACGAGCAAGTCCTCCCTGTAGTTCCTTCCACATGCTCGTACAACACATACATAGCTTTTCTTTGCCCCTTCTTTGTCATGCGGAGAATAATAGGTGGATGATGATGATGACGACGACGAGGTGGACGGCGATGGCTACGGTATAGTCAGAGACGGCGGAATTCAAGTACCCCTTCACTATACCACCAGGCCGACGTCGTCGTTGACGACGACGACGACGACTTTTTATCTTTCGCAACACAGAGCAGCAACAGCATTGTATGCGTCTCTCTTACTTTCTCTTCTCACCTCGTTGTTGTTGTTGTTCTTGCAAGTTGGTTGTGTGTGTGCGTGTATGTGTGTTTGTGTGTGTGTGTGTGTGTGTGAGTGAGTGTGTGTGCCTGTGGAGGCAGTGGAGTGAATTCCACTGTGGCGGACACTCCCATGCTCGTCACACTCACTCTTACACACTGTATCCAACAGTGGTGCTATTACTATGCACTAGATGCTGGTGCGACTCCCCCCGTAGGAACCAGGACAGAGATTCTCATAATGCATAAGAATATAATAGTAATAGTAATAATAACGAAACCCTTTCAGTTTCCACCTTATAAAATAAGCGCACTTGGTCGTAGCCTCAATTTGAACGAGGCGGACTGAACTTGGAGGAGAGTGGAGTAGTTTGTGTGTGTGTGTGTGTGTAAAATTGAACAAGTATTGTAATTAACCCACAGAATCACCTTCGTCGTCATCATCGTCATCATCATCATGTTTTATCGGGATCATGAGGTGGATTTACAGGAGAATCTGGAGAAAAACTTGGATAATGGACTATGATGAGAACGGGAAGGCAGGTTCTGGAAGTCAGGATTTGGCCAGTTGCGCTCAAAATTGAGTTTAATTATAACAATAAATTGTAAATTAATGATAAATTGATGAATAATTCCGACGGACTTTTAGAACTGAATTGGAATTTGAAAACTGGATGGGAATGAAAAAAATGGTCGAGTTTGAAAAACTGGAAATCCTTATGGGATTTAACATGGGATTTTCCACTCAGCCAATGGGAAAATTTCAAAAATTTTCAACTCGGATTTCAGAGGCTCCCACTTGAGCTAGAGGGAAACGGAGGGCAGATTCTGAAAGAGCATTCAATTCTCCACAGGATCACACAAGTTTCTTTTTCGGAATTGAGAAAAAAAAATTTGTCCGACTTTGAAAAACTGGAAATCCTAATGGGATTTAACATGGGATTTTCCACGCAGCCAATGGTCCCCCCTTAGGAAAATTTCATTTTTTCTCCAAAAACTTTCCCTTGGAATTTTTAGACTCTACTTGAGCTGGAGCCTATGTGAAGGGCCCACCTTTATGAAAGCCGATCCTTGTTCCATCATACACGTTATATTACGACTGTGACTGTGATTCCAAGGCTCTCTTCTATAATCAACGATTTGTGCACATCTTTAAAGTTGACTGTATTTATAAAGTATGTTTGAATCATTACAATTATTATTCTGCATTTATTAATGATTACAAAACTGGATTTTGCTCAAAAACTTTCTCAACAAGAGCATTTCCAAATGTTTATCATTGGACCATGAGATTACGCGGATGAAATCTACTCATTACATCTCTTATTATTACTATTATTAATGGTCGTACTTTCGACAACAAGCTAAAAGTGGGTTTGAATTTGAAAGTGGACAGATTTATCGGAGTATAATGTATCAAGTTGGCGGCATAAAAATTCGAAATTCCCACATGTTCCAGCGGCGCAAGGCTGATGATGATGGTACAATAGTGTTGATTTGCTCAAAAGAATCACTGTGAGGGCTGCGCATGCACATTTTCATGCTCTGCACGAGAGAAACAACATGCGGATGTGCGTTTAAAACCAAAGGATCAGCCAACTCTCACGAATGCAAATGCGGATATGCTGGGTAATGGAATGGAACGGAGGTTTCCGTCTCAATGAGCAACAAGTTCTCGGCTGGCTATGGCTAATGGCCACACACACATACACACACCTCCTTAAATACTCCCACGTCACACACCCTGAGGAGCTGACTGACTGACTGACTGATTGTGAGCAGACGCAAAGAGTTGTACTTCATCTTGTCTATGATTTCCTCAATCTCTATCTATCCGCAATCTCATCGTAATGCTCTATGGGGCGGAATATTTTTAACAAAAATTAAAGAAAATCTGAAACATTCCGAGTTTTGGGGGCTCACCAGACGAGGACGCCCGCATACACCATGCAAACCCAGTTTTTCCATCGTCCAGAAGAATACATGAGCGACGGAGGATTCCAAGTATGTAAAAGGGCTCGTTGTGAAATGGTGTGTTAAATATCTCCAGGATGTTGAGGGACAAAGTTTTAAAAATAGCCATAGGAAAATAAATGTGGAAAACATTGAAAATGTAAAGTTGAGGGTCCAATATATAGGGTCAAGTTATCAAATTCAGGGTCCTACTTATTGTACGGTCAAGTATTAATCAAGTTGAGGGTCCTACATATACGGTCAAGTTATACAATTGAGGGTCCCACATATACGTTCAAGTTATACAGTTGAGGATCCTACACACGGTCAAGTTGTAAAGGTGAGGGCCCTGCATGTACGGGCATGTTATTGTCGGTAGTGCCTTCCTTTCAACCTGAGGGAAACTACTGAGAGTGAAATTGGGTCGTCCTTAATAAAAGTGGGCCCTTCACATAGGCTCCAGCTCAAGTAGAGAGTCTAAAAATTCCAAGGGAAAGTTTTTGAAAAAAATGAAATTTTCCTAAGGGGTGTGATCCTGTGGAGAATTGAATGCTCTTTCAGAATCTGCCCTCCGTTTCCCTCCAGCTCAAGTGGGAGCCTCAGAAATCCAAGTTGAAATTTTTGAAATTTTCCCAAGGATTTCCAGTTTTCCAAACTCGACCACATTTTCCGTCATCTTTTTAACTCAAAATTTCCTCACACTCTGTCCACCTGATGCTCTCAACTCTGTGACTTCCTGACTATTACTTTACCAGTGAAAATCTTTTGCTGCATATGCTCTACAGATTTTATGCCCACTGTCAAAAGTATTTGAGCGGGAAAAATGTGAAAATACTCCCATTTTCTGGCCGCCTGTTTCTGAAACGAAAATAAACTTTTTCAAGTCGTCCCGAGAGCAACTCGCACAGCACTGAAAATCCCCCAACTTTCGCTTCCTCAAAAATCCACGACGTACGTGTGCCCTTCGAAGGCCTAAGGATGGAAATCCCTTCTTCTTTGTATATGACCCCCTTGTCCACACCCTCACCCTGCAACACTTGTGAAGGTCAGGATGAGACTCATCATCTCATATCTTAATCATATCTCCGCCTTAAATCGCTTTCCCTTATCACCGCCGCTATTTCCA
This sequence comes from Pseudobourletiella spinata, assembly GCA_009870155.1. Classification (NCBI taxonomy): domain Eukaryota; kingdom Metazoa; phylum Arthropoda; class Collembola; order Symphypleona; family Bourletiellidae; genus Pseudobourletiella; species Pseudobourletiella spinata. Next base: position 16,217 of record WJFA01001166.1, on the reverse strand, counting down.
CTCCCAAAAACACAAACACACACACACACACACACACACACCAACACAACACATCCATCCCCACCGACTGCCCATAACGAATTTCCCGCCGCAAAACTCCACTGCCGGCTAGCAAAGGCTACTGGGTCAGTCCCTTCACCATCCGTCTCTCTTTCAACGGCCCAAGAATAATGTGATAAAATTTCCCTCCAGGTTTTATGCCCGGCCCCGACCAACTCTTATAGAAATATAACATGTATATTATTTTTAAATGCAAATAAATATTATTACACTCACACATGCCTCATGGACGAGATGGCTCACTCGTCAGAATTTCCCCGGAGCAGCGGCCCATCCCGCCCTCTCTCATTTTACTCACCACCACCGACACATGCAATGAATCTTACTGTAGATTCCTACTCAAAGTATTCAAATTTCCTATACTCTCTCACTAGAAAGCTCATCATCATCATCATCGTCCCGTCGTATCCTTCTTCGTGGATCCGTCCAAGAAATTCCTCCTTGTTCCAAAGGAACGTAATATTATACAGGAATAATTAGAGCAATACGGACGACGGGGAATCATATACGTTCAACCAAGCATACACGTGCGTCCACATAAATATATACATACATACTAATTATGTACATACATAGTATGCATATTACGGACCTTATATTATATAGCCTATGGTCAAGCATGCGAGCAGAGTGGAAGGCACAACAATTGGGTTTGTGTGTGCGTGTGTGTAGTGGAAGGAGGCTCGTCGTCCTGACTGAGTTGGTGCCAAGTAAAAGAGAGAAATCTGAATTGGAGCAAAAAGCGAGGCCGCCACCACCGCCGCCGTCGCTGCCCCTACTAATTCACACACACACACACACACACATACACACAAACACACACCAACTACGAGAATAGTTCCTTGAGAGGAAAATGGAAAGGGAAATTTTGGGATGCATTCCTATCCATCATCATGCGCAGACGATATTATGGACGCCGTAACTGTTGCAGGCAAAAGTTTTTCCACCAAAAAAAAAAACAAAATACAAACAAACAAGCAAGAAAACAGGAGCCCAACCGTGACAGTGACAAGTTCAACCCTCGAAAAAAATAACCCCCGAAATAGTTGCAGGAAAAAAAACTATCGGATGCGTAGTTCCAGGACGCTTCGAAATAGTAGCGGAAGAACTACCAGAACCGTAGTTCCAGAACATTTCGAAATAGTAGCCGAAAAACCATCAGAAACGTAGTTCCAAAACCTTTCGAAATAGTAGCAGAAGAACTATCAGAACGTTTCGAAATAGTAGCACAAGAACTATCAGAACCGTACTTTCAAAACCTTTCGAAATAGCTATAGAAACATCACAAAAGTAGTTCCACAACACAAATGACACGGCGCATTCCAAAAATACACACAAAAGCATATCCAACTCCACAGCAGCATGAAATTGGCCCAAAACTCACCCTGTCCTCCCGACGGATCCACGGCGGTGAAAATGATGAGAGCGGCAGCAACTAAACAATATGACCTGCCCACCAACCCCGACATCCTCATAGTTTTCTCAAGCTGAGCAGCAGCAGCAGCAGCCGACGACGACGACGATGACAATGGCGGTGATGACGATGGAGGACTTGTAAAAAATGGCAAAATTCGTGTTGTTGATGTCCCTGGAGCCGGAGCGACAACAGTTGGCTCCAATCATTTCATTTCTTCATCATCATCATCAGCAGCAGCATCACACGCATTGTTCAACTATTACGGACGACACGGCAAGCTCTCAACATGTTTCTTCATCAGAATCCCACTCGCACAACTACTTACTCACTCACTCACTCACTCACTCGTCCACCACTCACTTGTTCCAACTCCATTCACTTTTATTTTTATTATTATTATTATTATAAACTATTACTATTATTATGAGTCAACTGTGAGAGGGCCAAGTGGAGACATTTCCTCCAAAAAGAAACAAAATACTACCGGATCTTCGCCAACTGTCCACACTGTCGTCGTGTCACAATGTCAATGTTCTCCTGGGACAGATTTTCCAACTGGGAACCAGTCGTGATGACCACCCAGATGATGACGAGGGAGTCACGAGGAATTTTAAAAAATCCAAGTCCCCCCTCCCTCCAGCCCTCACATTCACAAAGCCCAGGCGGCAGGCGGCACACACTCACACGCCGGCGCACACAGTTGGACACACTCACACCGTCTCAAAAACGTTTTGTCCCCTCGGATCCACCGCATGGAAATCTTAATGTAGCCAGTGATACTGCGAGCAAATCTGACGATGACGGCGATGATGATGATGATGGTCGGTGGGTAGGGTACGTACGTATACAGTGGGGATGAAGGAGCACGCCAGCCCTATATCTTGTCCTCGAGAATGTGCAAAGGGAACTGACGGCGAGTTAAAGTGAGAGCCTTTTCCCTTCCATACCAACTTCCACTCACACTGCAGTCACAGTGTATGTGTACGGAATATGTGCACTCGAGGCTGAACAGGTGAGTTCAACCAACTTACGCAGATCTTCATGCACACACGTACACACACACACACACACACACACACACACACACACACTGTACAAAGGACATTACAGGGAGTTCCCTCCACATCCACATGGAATATTAGGTCTGCCTGCGTCTCCGCGGCCAGGTGAATACTACTACACACAGGGGTGTGTGTTTTTCGTGTCGAGGGACCTCACCCTGCATACATATATACGACATCGAAACGGCACATTTACGGCCACGGCTCAGTCCATCACATATATACATGTACATATAAGCACATACTTACCTGTTGTATCCGTGTGTAAAAGCACTACCATTAGCCACTTGCCGAACGGCCAACAAGGGGCCATCATCGTCATCATATCACAACAACATCATGGCCAACGAGTATAAGAAGTCAAACGGAATCTGAGTGTGAGAGTGAGAGCAGGCCCGCTCGCAGAAGCCCTGTTGCATATAGGTGTACAGAAATGTACTAATTTTTCCACAAGACCCACTCACACACACACAAAATCTTCCTGTTTCACTCTCGTTTTTTCCCCCTCATCCTTCTTCTGGCACACACATCTCTGCCTATTGCTGGACTTTAATATGAGTCTCTGAGCCGTACGGATGAGATTCCGGGGCCCAACACGTGAGAGAATAATGGGATGGAAGACAATCATAACTGTATAGTGTCTGACAAAGATGGATAAAACTTTTATGGTGTCATTGGTGTGGTCTACCACGCGGTGGTGGTGCCACTGTGAGACCACGGCGTACGGTAATAATAATAGTAATAATGTAGCGGATTTCCTATACGTCTATTTTTTTGAGTATATTTTCGGTGCAGCCGGATTGCCAATTGCTTCCAAAATTACCGTGTGATTTTATGGATGATTCGAGGGATATTTCACAATTTTCGCACAGTTAGGTGTTTTTTCGCTATGTATATGATGTTGGCCGCCGAGTTGTGTATCCAAAGATTGAGCTTTTGAAAGTTTTCGAAGGTGGAGCGGGCGGGGGCGGGGGCTGTAGCGGCTGAGTGAGTCAACATGCAGTGTATCCGTTACCAAAATCCGATGAATCCGTTGAGTACCATGTTAAATTACATTATGTTAAATCCGATTTTAAATCCCATGTTTTCCCAGGTTTAATCTTATTTTGAATCCCATGTTNCAGGTTTAATCTTATTTTGAATCCCATGTTATCCCAGGTTAAATCTTATTTTAAATCCCATGTTATCCCAGGTTAAATATATATTATTTTAAATCCCATGTTATCCCAGGTTAAATCTTATTTTGAATCCCATGTTATCCCAGGTTAAATCTTATTTTAAATCCCATGTTAACCCAGGTCAAATCATATTTTAATTCCCATGTTAACCCAGGTCAAATCTTATTTTAAATCCCATGTTAACCAAGGTCAAATCTTATTTTAAATCCCACGTTACGTCCCAACATAAGGCTTACCGCAGTTTTTCAAATTCTCGGCCAAATTTCCACATCTTCATCTTCCAACTTGGAGACTAATATTATAGCTGGAGTGCCCAACCGAGCGGAGGTTCTGAAAGAGCATTGAATTCATTACAAAATCACACAACAAGTTTCATAGTAAAGTAGACAAAAACAAATCGCCCGACTTTTGGAAAACTGGAAAGGGTTATTTCATAGGAATTCGGGAGGGTTTGTTTGTGGACCAAGGTGCTCGATTTCCGAATTCCTCGCAGTACATGATCCTCCTACCGAGTACTTTACATTCCGCGTTGTGGTTTAGACGTCAGTCCATTTTGGAGGGAAATAAGAAATATTTTAAGGGCCTACGGCGAAAAACGCATAGCTTACCGAAAAAATTGGGCGATTCGAGTCAGGTTTGTTTTAAAAGATTTAAGAGAATTTAATTCTCTAGATGGATTTTTTTTTATTTTTTTGGATTTTTTGATATTTGTTATGAATTTCTCAAAATTTGAAACCAAAGATTTAAAAAGTACTGTATAAAATTCAAATTAATCCAAATAAATTTCGAAATTTGCTAATGTTAATGCTAACTTGCTGTGAATCTAAATAATATCCTTTTAAACGGGTAATTCAATAAATTAAATTTAATTTCAACAAAAAACAGCTAACAATGCCTCCTCTTCTCTGCAAACTAATGTGGAGAAAAACGAACCGTTTTCGCACTTCCAATCAAGCCCAGGTGATTGAAAAACACTGCCGTGCCATTCCGACTGGACTAAAAACATGCCTGTCTGCGCGAAGCCAATTGGAATGCGGGAAGCGCGCCGTAAAAGATTTTCTGAATCACCTGGGCCTGATTGGAAATGCGAAAAGGGTTCGCTTTTCCCGACATTACTCCCTCCACTCCACAGTACTGTCATGCCGGGTAATTCTTCAATTTTCCCGCTTTTTCATTCTGCCCACTCTCACCACTTGCTCCGCAGCCACTGAGCAACGACTACTGATGACAGACCGTTTTTGACCATGCACAAGAAAATCCCAAAGATCATCATCATCATCATCAAGAGTCAGCACAGCATCCGCGGGAGATCCCAAATCCCAGGAGGGAAAGATGAATAAATTATTCTCCACTCCACACATTTTAATACAGAATTTCCATCCATCATAGCAAATACAATACAGTCAATGGCAGGCATTGAAGCTTCAAGCCGTCGTGTCATTTTTGTACAGGAAAAGAATGGAGCGAACTGGCTGTGGCGAGATCATTCGAGTACACCAGAGAGAGAGAGAGAGATGATGATGAAGAGAGCAGATATTTCTTGAGTGTAAAATAATTTGCTCTATTCTCTTTGATTCTGATCTCTGTCTCTCTCTCTCTCTTTCTTGTATCTCTCCCACACATTCTCTCCTCGCTCATCGCGCCCAACGGCCCAACTTCCTACATACATATAGCAACAATATGAGATCAGTCAGTAGTGCATTACAGTGTAGTCGTATACCCACAAGCTGTGACGGTTACATTATTCTTGCTCATTATATTAAAATCTGGTTAGCCCTATAGTGTTTTTTTTGTGTGTGGTCGTGGCGGCGGAGCAACTTTATTATAGCGTATACGACAAAAGCGGACCTGGAAGTGTGCGCGCGCGGGGAGACCTAGAGAAGAAGTTTGTGTGTGTGCGTTTGCATGTGTGTGTGTGTGTGTGTCATGTAAAAGAGATTTTTTTTCCTCAAGTAAGTGGCCTTCGGGACACGAGGGTGGAGTCCTTTTTCCACAAATTCTGACAGTTACTGTTGGCGATGTTGACGGCCTTGAGGAACCACCTCAAGGCCTTGTTAATTCCTCCCTTCCAAGACACACACTCACGGCGGGCCACTACTACTATGCTTTTGTTGCCGCGGCAGGCAACAATGAGAATGTATGTAATAATTATAATATATGCCAACTATGGAGATACCGACAAGATCAGTTCAAAACTTTATATAGCAGATCAACCTGTATAAATGTGCGCACGATCCCCTTCAAAAGGCTTTGGTTCCGTCTATGTTAAAAATCCGTTCATATTAGTAAATGGCGTAGGCCATTTACTAATATTAAATTTTATTTTTAATTATCATTAAATAACTATTTTTATTAAAATTAAATTATTTATACTGATCTCATCATAATGTTCAATGAAGTGTATTAAGTATGCTGTCCACCATACGCCCTCAAAAGCAAGTCAGTGGGGATTGAGAATTCGAAGCGCTTTGGGGTCGTCATCTGCCTGTATTAAGCGCTGCAACAGAACTGATAAAATGCTGGGATCTGCATAGAATTGTGTGCAATCAATTTTGTCCTAAATATGCTCAACTAACCGCCATCCGTATGAACAAGAGGAACAATAGTAATAATGGTGGTAGGCGGGAAAAATTTGAACGTGTACACTCTAATTCATTCGGATAAAACCAACTGCACAATAATAATAATAATAATATTTATGATTATGATGATTATTATTATTTTGTATTATTATTTCCGAAATGCAAATAATACTACTAATAAAAATAATAATTATGATAATTTGAATGAGCCGCGACAACTCTCACAGTCCGGGATACAACATGTGAATAATTTCTTTTAATAAATAAATTTATTAATTAATTACATATTTTAGTTTGACAAGTTAAAACAGGTGGCTTGCCCCGTCTATAATTCCAATAATATTAGGAATAATTATAATAATAATAATAATAATAATGATTATTATTATCACCTATCAAAAAATCTTTCACTTACAGAGGCAGCAGGAGAATAAGAAGAAGAAGACGATGACGAAAAAGAATGAAGAATGAGAAAGAAGCACACCAGAGGAGGTAACTGGGGTTGGCATCGGAGGAGGTTCAAATATTATTAATAATAATACTAACAATAATAGTAATAGTAAAATTCATAATCATTTTAATAAATATATATTTTTACATCTATAAGAATTCATATCATCATAATATAATAGTTTCATACGTCAAAACTGCCCTATTAGTACTCATTAAATTTTATATTTGCTCACATTTTCTTAAAAATATGGTGGTGGCTCTCTGTCGCGCGCGCGCTATCTCTCTATCTGTCTTTCTCACGTCGCCACAATGCTAATATCCGGACAGTGCTGACTTAAGGTCGCAATCCGCTCCGCTCCGACGGTTCGAGGTCCCAGGATGATTTGCTGGAGGGAAGCTACACTATGCAGACTCTTGAAGAGGTTTTCCCAGTCCATTTCCTCCGTCGAGATCATCTTCCGCAAGTCCAACTGTTCCGTCCGCTGTTTTTTCAACAACTCGGCAAAAGTCTTCACGTCTGAGATTCTCTGATTTTTCATCCTCACCACCTTCCACTGTACAAAATAATAATGAAGGAATATATAAATAAGCCAGATTTTACACAACTGTCACACATGAGTACAGTTCACATGAGAAATTAAAGGATGTCTCGGAATTTTGGGTACACTTAGGTTTTTCACCCCTGAAGAACCGGAACGGTTCAACGTATTGCAACGATTGTAGTAGAATTTGCAAAAAAAATCTTGAGAATTAACTCGAGTTCAAAATTATTGAGTCAATTCGGAAATTTAAGTGAGTAAGCCCGTTTAGAGGGGATTTTAACATGTGCAGAGCTGCCGGCTTCACATCCATCTATAAAATCACCCAAGGGCCCTCGAGGTCACTTAAGGTCATTTAAGGTCAAATGAGTTGATACAGAGAGATAGGAGGTCTTACAGCATAAGCATCTTACAGACATCTGAGTCAGCAAAATTTTCACTATAAACGGGGTCAATAGGTCATACTGTAACATTTTGAGTGTGAGGTCAACATTCCTCGGTGATATTCACATCAAAGCTTCCCCCAACGCTACAGTTTAAGATACATTCAATGGCTTGCTGAGCCCTCACGTTTAGGCTGTATGCTATCTCCGCGGATGTAACCTCGATTGACCCGACTGACCTCACACTGGAATGCCTAATACCTCCCACCCACCTATCCACCCGGTCTGGTTCATTCTAGACAGAGTATAGAAACAGTTACATTTCTTTGCAATAAAAAACACATTTGAAAACATGACCTCGTATGACCCACTGACTTTCACCCCCTTCTGATTTCACTGACTGACCCGCACAGGAGTAATTGCAATTATCCATCTTGTAGCTCATTCGTTGTCATATACAAAACCGTGATCGTTCCGACAATATAAAAATGTGGTAGTCTGAAATCGTGACCTTCTTTGACCCGACTAGCGCCTTATAAATCGTGACCTCATTTGACCCAAATCATGTTTTGTAAGTCGTTACTTCATTTGACTCAACTAACGCCTTTTAAATCGTGTCCTCATTTGACCCAACTCACGTCTTTTAAATCGTGACCTCATTTGACCCCACTTCCGTTTTTACTATGGTGACCTCATATGAATCCTGAACTCACTTGACCCGACTAACGTTGGGAAAAAATAATAATGAAATGAACGTAAATAAATAAAAATTTCATTTTAGCTTGTACGAAATTTCGAAAAAAAATCTGCAAATTTTAATCACATGATACCACATGTAATTCTCAACTTGCTCAAAACTGTACGCTACGATCATTAACTCGACTTCGGGTTTTTCGGGGGAAACGAAGGTGACACGCTTTTTAGAACACCCTGCACGTCCGCGTGGAAAATAGAGGGTGCCACACACTTTCGGGACACCCCGTAGGTCCACATTGAAATTACAGGGTGGCACACACTTTCCGGACACCATGTACATCCGCATGAAACATAAACAGGGAATTTACCAGGCTTTCATCCGTCGCCACTTTGTTCCACACATGTGAGACCCTGGCAGCCCTTAGAAGATCCTTGACATTTAAGTACTTGAAAACCTGCTTAAGCACGCTCTCATCCGTGTCAAATCTATGTTGAGGTCCTTTTGTAATCCTGTCAATCTTGTCACAATTACTTGTCACGTCCTCCGCACTCGTAGTTTTCCCCTCGACAGCATCTTGGGCCATTTTCTGCTTTTGTGCCTCCAACGCGCCGCCGCCGCCACTCTGACCTAAGACAGTGCCGGGCCCCTTCTTGAACCCTTTGGCCTTGCCGAGGAGCGCGACAGATGACGGGAATTCCCCCAACCCCCGCGGCACCGCCACAAACTTTTTCGTCCCAATGCTCACGACACTTTGAACATAGCGCTTGAACGGCGGGAAACCACCGGGGCCTTTATTAATGAACGTAACAGGGGGTGCCTTCAAGGCCCGCGCAGCATCCTGCTGCTGTTGCTTCCCCTCCCGAAACATCAAGCCTTCCTGCAACCTACCGGATGCCCCGCCGCCGCTCAAATTCCCTAAACTCCCAGCGCGCCCCCCCTTCATCATGGAGGTCTTCTGCGGCGCACCGCCCTGAGCCCCGCCCACAATGTTACTTGCCTTCAACTTGGGCGGGATGAGCGGGATCGGGAGGGATTTGGCCCCTTTGGTCATGGGAGCGAGATTTGGGACGGGGAGGCGCGGACGAATTGAGATCGGTGTGATGGTCAGGTTACGGTTCGACAAACTCGGGATGAGCCGCGTACTCTTGGGGGGTCGTCCGCGCCCGCGCTTCATCGTTATCGGCGATATTGACATGCTGTCATCCGCCGGGCGCAGGATTGACATGGGGGACGACATCAACTTATTCCCTCCGGATTTCCCGCCGGCGGCCGAGCCTGTGGGGAACGGGCGACCCAGGGAGGGTGGCACTATGTTCATCCGCTGGGGCGGCGGCAGTTTCAACTTGGAATTCATCATCCCGCCAAATTTGCTGCTGAATTTCGGGAAGGCAGGCAGGAGCGGCGGCGGGGGTTTCTTCACTTTCAAGGGTCCTTCGCCTAGTTTGGGTGGGAACCAACCCCCGGATTTCCTGGGTCCACCGTCGGCACCAGCCGCGGGAGTGGCGGGAGTTTGTTTGTTGGAAGTCTGACCGTGCGATCCCTTGCTTGATGGTAATTCCCCGCCGTGCTCTCCCTCACAATTCTGTAATTTAAAAAAATCGAATTTTCCAAATCTTATCCGTAAATAAATAATCAAATAGTAAATAATACATACGCAAAATAATTAAAAAATAATAAATACATAAATTAACAATAAATTAAAAATAAACATTAAATAAATAATAAATACATAAATTAACAATAAATTAAAAATAAACATTCAATAAATAATAAACTAATAATAACACAAATTAATACAAAAAAATGAATACATTACAAATAAATAATAACAAATTATGAAAAAAATTAAATAAATAAATAATTAATTAATAAAGTTTAGTTCACTCACGGCGCATAAAAAGTTAGTAAAATTCAAATTGGGAGGGAGTGCCAAGCATTCGGGATGGTAGAGGCAGAGGCAGCGTTTGCATTGGAGCGTCGGGATTTCTCCAGCCATGGCAGGGCACCTGATGGAACACGGTAAAAGCTCCTCCGAACCCTGGTGATGATGATGATGATGCTGTTGTTGATGATGATGATGATGTTGATGATCCATTGAGACGGTCCCTTCACCGCCCCTGGAATCCTCCCGGCTATCGATCATTCCCGGCATATCCCCGTACATATCGTCCCCACCATGACTCACATCATCGATTCTAGAAAAAGAAATAACAAAAAATGCACATATAATACATGTAAAACATATGCCTCAACGATCATTATTTTCGAAAAAGCATGAGGAAAATAAACTTTTGGAAACTTTCTTCATCCTTTCTTCAAGTGCCTGTCTGCTTCGTCTGGTTAGAGACTTACCCTTGGAACAAGGCTGAGGTGGACTGACTGTGGAAGGCGGAGATTTGAAAGAGTGCACTGTTGTCATCTCCATTGAAATCCGCGGCGGCGGGAGTTTCCTTGACTTGAATCCGCTTCGTGGGTGGGCGACCCCGTCGGCGCACAATGGCCTCGTCCGTCCCACCACCAACACCGCTGCCGCCACCACCGCCAACACCACCACCGAAATCCTCTTTACCCCGCGGGTATTTCGGAGGCAGCATCCCCATCTCCATCTCATTATCACTTGGGCTGCAAAAACAATTAATATAAAAAATGTGATACAAATAACAGACAACAATAACAAAATACATTCAAACTAATGCATTAAATGTAAAATATGACACAATAATGGTGAATAAAATACATTTAACAATGTAACCAAATTAACAATAATAAAAATACAACGATAGATATAAAAAAGTATAGCAAAATAATTGCCATAAAAATAATAAAAATGTAAACAAATAACTAAATAACAGCCAAAAATACAATAAAAATATGCAAGTCAAGCAACAAAACAAACAATAAAAAACAATACAAAATTAGATGCAAAAATTATAACAAAATGATAACGAATAAAATTTTTAAACAAATTGAAAATTATAGTCAGAAATACAGTCGTTAATTAATTGTTGTCGACTTGAGGTCAAAGGTGTGACTGACCCTCCAGCCAAGGCACTTACTATTCGACATCCTTCTTCGTCCCGGTCTTGACCCGTTTCTCAGGATACATGTACGCCTGACCCGTAGAATACCTCTTGGGCGGTTGAATGGACCGTCGACTAGAGCTACTCTTCATTTTGACACCCGCCGCCGCCGCCTGCGGCGACTCCCCACTGTTTCCATTCGTCCTTGGCAGATCCAGCCCGCTCATTTTCTTCCCCTTGGCGGAAGCCGGACCCTTGGTGGGCGGGAGGCTCGTGGAGTGTCTCCCGCTCATAATTTTCCGGATAATCTCCCGCTTCTGATCCCTTAGCCCAATCGGTGCCTTGCCAAATGTGAAATTTCTCACGGACAACCCTGGCACGGGATCTTTTTCCACTACGAAAACAAAAAAAAACAAAAATAGTGACAAAGTAAAACGTAACATTCTCAACAACTCAACAAGCAACAAACTCAAGATTGACGTACAGGAAATAGCAATTTGCTTCATGGATCTGATCTTGTTCCCTCCCGGATCCCGATAGAAAACTTCCCCAATGGATGTTAACGGATATTCGCCCAACTCGGCACCCGGGGGTGCGGGATGAACGCGGACGACAACTTCTCGAGTCCAACCTGTAAAAAAAAATTAAAAATTTGAAATCAAAACAGGACTTCTCATTTTTAACATCCAAAATAAAGACGAATAAGATTTAAATCTGGGAAAAGATCTGCTCCTTCGAGATGACCAACAACAAAATGACTCTACCATGATCAAAGGGAACGCGGAAAGTGTCGTTGACATAGCTGAGATCTCCCAAAACCTTGCGCTGCTCCTCCAACTCCGCATCAATGATCCGCTCCTCCTCTCTCTTCTTCCACTCTTGGGGATCCACAATTTTGATGGCAATATAAGATCCTTCCTCCTCCTCCAGGAGTTCCCGCGGGAAGACGATCGGCTTGTTGTAATTCTTTAAAAGTTTTAAAGAGCGCGCCAATTCCTCCTCCTCCAATTGCTGAACGATATCGTAGAGGATGGCGGATTTCCGATCCACCAGAGGACATATCCGCCTTTCATCCTCGTCAAAGCCGCGGATCCCTCTTTTCAGGTTCTCCTTGGTGCAGCCGAGAGCCGGCTGGTGGAGGTAATCCTCGTCATCAACTTCGAAAATTGGACCGGGGTAGAGGATCGGTTCGTTGGGGTCCAGAATATCGAGATTTTCAACATGCTCCACCATCCCGCCGGTCTCCAAATCCATGTCAGTCCCGACGACCTCGCTGGGGTATAGGGCTCGTTTCAAAGGCACTCCTGCTCCTTCCGGCAGGGCCTCCACTTCCATTTAACGCTCAGATGATGAAATTACCTGACAAAAAAACATGGGAAATATCACAAAATATTACGTTTTGCATGTTTACAAATTGACCAAAAACATAATTTTCTACTTGAAATTGATCAATATCACAAATTTTCTACTTCTAAAATTCCCAAAATCATGATTATTCTACTTCAAAAATCCTCCAAATCAAGATTTTTCTACTTAGAATACCCCCAAAATCTTAATTTCTCAAATTCGAAATTCACCGAAAATTTACCATTTTACAGCTTTTGCACTTGATAAATGAAAAAATGATAATTCAGTAAGCATTCAATAAATAAATCAATAATAATGATAACATAAAATAAATGAACAAAATACGTACAAAGAGCACACTAATATTTTTCGTACAAATACTAAATATTGCATTTCTACTCGACTTTCAATAGCTTAGGCAATTCACATGATTCAACGGCTAAACATAAAAAATAAACAAACTCAATTACTTTTCAAAGCTCCAGCTGCAGAGCTTGCAATAAATTGCTCTTCTAATTCCTGATCCTTCGCAGTAGTAGTCCTTTTTTACAATTATTCCGGGAATAAATTTCTGAAATCCCAACAGAGACTCACGTACGCCACGCGTCTTCCCCTCCTTCTTCAAAAAATGCGCTCCAGGAATCGAACAAAAATCTTGAATGACTACTATATTATTATTATTATACTACTTTTCTTCTCCTTGAACCAGTATACAGGGCAACTCTGAAATAATTACACAAACAATTATTATTTTATTAATCATGTACATATGACCCGGAACAATTAATGATACTGAAGGGTGAGATAAGAAAACGCCTAGAAGAATTTTGTTCCGAGAACTTACTCATTTCAACTTGTACATTTTCCTCTGTACTGGTCATATATATAATAATGTGCGTGTGCGTCCGTTTATGTGTTATGTGTACTCCAGTGAATGGTGGAAATATATAACTCCAATTATCAAACACTCACAGACACACACACACACATACACTATAACAAGGCCAGAGCCAAAATTTTAGAGCCTTTGTACGGAGAAACTTATAGCACTTTGTAGCCAGAGTGGGACAAGAAGATCTTTTAAATTCTATATTCTTTTAGTTTTTCCTTCACTCCAAAAATTATGAATGCTCAACAAGAAGAAGGAGATGAAGATGATGAAGCAGAAGAAGAACAAGCTTCGGTCGTCCTATTCCTCCTCTTCTATTTTGTTCCATTAGAGCGGCGGCTACGGCTACTCATCTTCCTCTAGTAGTAGCATCTTCGTCTTCTTCTAATATATATGAACTCGTCCCACCATAATAAATGACGACGGCTACGGGATGAAATGAAAGCTATAACACACAGGAATATATACGAGAGGCTCGTTGAAGCGTTTCCAGTACTGTAAAGCATAGGAGAGTGCCCGAGAAGTAGCAGCAAGCAGCAGCAGCCTTTTTTCCTTTTTATAATTTACAACACTTGGCCTCTTCCCGCGTGACAGCTTGTGGCGCGGAAGCTTGAATTTGAAACAGCAGCGTTCCATGGACAACACAGCAGCAAGAGGGTGGCAGGAGGCAGGCGGACGGCTGGACGTACGGGGTGTCACAAACGCTTGAGCCTTGTTTTCCAAGTACTTTTGGAAGTATTGGAAGTGGAGGCAATAATGCTTCACCTTCCAACAATGATTTTTGAGTGTGTAACTCTGCGAGGTTTCGATCAAATGGGCCGACTACCCTTTAATTTTTAAAAAATTATGACCGAAAAATTATTTTCGGCGAGTTCTTTAAGAATGTACCACTGGTACGGATCTGACATTTTGAAGAATTTTTATCTCGCCCAATCTCCAGCAGGTTTTCCTACACTCGAAGTAACATTTTTGCAAATTTAATTCTCGATTAAAAATATTTGTGAAACTCGGCTGGCTTACTTTAAAATCCGGCATTTTACGCCATGTTTTTGGTGCCAGTGGTCACAGATCCGTGCCATTCAGCAATATAAAGTGAAAGAACGAGAGAAATTTTGTAGTCAGTAACTTTAAAATTTCGAGGGTAGTCGGCCCATTTTGGTTGATACCTCGTAAAGTTACTCTCTTACATAGCAGAATTTTAAACCCTAGTTGTAGGCTTGTGTATTTGGCTCAATGCGATGAAAATTCTAGTCTTTGAAATTAAATTTGGTTCAATGGGCTGACAATCCGAGTCTTTAATATTAAAGTTGGTGCAATGGGCTGACAATCCGAGTCTTTAATATTAAAGTTGGTTCAATGGGCTGACAATCCGAGTCTTTAACATTAAATTTGTAACAATGCAATGTAAAATCCGAGTCTTTAACATTAAATTTGGTTCAATGGGCTGACAATCCGAGTCTTTAACATTAAATTTGTAACAATGCAATGAAAATCCGAGTCTTTAACATTAAATTTGGTTCAATGTCTGGAAAAGCCGAGTTTGTAAAATTGATATGCTGCCGTGCGATTAGATTCTGAGTCTTTAAAATTAAATTTGGTTGCACGTGCTGAAATTTTTGGACTGGTTTTAAAAACTGGGGGTTGTGGATGGATTAGTATCTGGGATATATTATTATCCTCACATTCGCCAACGACGGATTTACAGACTAAAATTTCCGAAAGAACCTTGAAATTTTCCTCACTTAACGCTAACATTATAATAAACTCTTATAGATGGATTAGAATCTGGGATATATTATTATCCTCACATTCGCCAACGACGGATTTACAGACTAAAATTTCCGAAAGAACCTTGAAATTTTCCTCACTTAACGCTAACATTATAATAAACTCTTATACTCTGCGGCATTCATAATCCTACTCCCTCACATCATCACATTACACCAACATTACATACACCAAATTGCATTATATTCCCTAGTTCTGGCGGGAAAACAAACGTGATATACACTTTTGTGACGAGCTGTATAACAGTACAACAAATGGTGGGAAATATGTGTGTGCACCCTTTCATATGTATTTCACTGTATTCTGAAGCATGTCGATCATATGTATTTGCAATACACCGTTTAAAATCAACGCAAAATTTACGTCTTTTGTTACATGGAAAAAGATCCGCTCCGCGATGTGTTCCCATTTTCAATAGGCGCGAATCTGCCAAAATCCAGTGCGTGCTCCAAAAAAACCTACTAAACGTTTACATTAAAAGATTCTGTTTCGTGCGGGTTAGGCGCTAATAATTACTACATCACGATGAGTCCAACTAAATCTTCATACTACATACAATTTTGAGAAGATACGGCGGGGAGGCTCGTCAGCGGCTTATTATCGTCGTGAATGTTGTAAAAAACCGAACTGCTGTAGTTCACACTGAATGTTCACAAAATTAACGGGAGGAAAAACTCAATGTGGAAGCCCTGCGTCAGATTTTCCCCGCGGAAATTCGTCATCGCCCTTGTCACTTACCTTGTATTAGATTCTGGATAATAGTTATGCTTTTTTTCCAAGTTGTTTTTTAGTGTTTTGAACCC
>WJFA01001165.1:0-23882 GCA_009870155.1 Pseudobourletiella spinata | reverse complement strand
ACACACACACACACACACACACACACACACACACACACACACACACACACACACACACACACACACGCACAAGTAACTACCCCCGCGGAAAGTGGACGATCACCAGGTCAGAGTTTGAGCATAAAGTAATCATGATCATTTCCTAAAACGGGTTCCTGGCCAAACTGCCCTCCTCCTCCTCCTCCAGAGCCCGACATTACACTATGATACATACACTTTCCCATAACCTCAAAGTTATACGTTTTACAGCAATGAATATACACACCATATATTACTTAAATATACAAGGATTCCAATGGAAATCCAAAAGGGATAACTCAAACGTTCGGAGACGTTGGCATCAGTAGGTGGGCCCTTTGAACTGTAGCTTTTCGCACAAACCACACTCGTGTCCCCACGAGCGAGAGAAACATATGAAGACAGCTGGTATAACAGGTATAAAGACAGCAGAGGAGGAGAGAAGAGGAGAGGAGCGTGGAAGAGTGTGTGAAATACGGAGAAAAATCCCTGTGAGTCACTCCTCGTGACACGGCTACACGTGGGATGTGCATGGGGATACATATGATGTAGGATGACAACAATACTTATGTACGGAGCTGCGCAAGAATTGAGGGAAAGGCTGTAAGCGGAATTCTTTGAGGAATGTGCGCGCGACTCTCTTCTCTGTTGTTGTGCTGTCGTCGTCGTCGTTGTTTTTCGTAGTAGTAATACGACCGAAGGTACCCGTAAGGTTCTCGGTATGCAATATAAATGCTCTCTGACTCTGCGGCGGCTATGGGACTCACACGTCAGAAAACAAGTTTAAAGAATCCCTAACTCACTCACACAATCTCATACGCACTCTCTCACACACACACAGTCTCGCATATACGCCAACTTCCAAGTTTCCACCACACACACACACACACACACACACACACACACTAAAACACACACGCACGCACACAAACCCATACACGAAAACAAAATGAATGAGTGAGTGGATGAATGAGTGGATGAATGAATGGGGCTTAAGCATTCTTTCGTGGAAATACATTGACAGGTTTCATCAGTTACACACACACACACACACACATACACAAACACACGCACATCCACGACACTGCTTTCAGAGTCAATCCCACCACACCGCACCGGCTCCGAACAACGCACAAACAGAGAGCCATATATGCACCAGGAAACAGAGTGCTTCATCCTCAATAATTACTTTTCCCTTAACAACTTTCCGCCCAACCAAGAGCTCATCCTCTTCATCCTCTGCATTATTACCGTGATAAATAATCCCGCTCGGGTCCACCCAACTAAAAACCACTCGCGTCACTCCCGGGAAACAATACATCTGCACGCTGTAGTGAGAGGCGTCGGACACAACACACACACAAACACACATACAAATACAAAATCACATATACACACACAAATATACATGCATACATGCTTTCGAAAACTACAGCACACACGAATCTATCGCGCAACTTCCATCTGCACATTTCTGGAAAGTACAAGTATTCCCGTCAAGCTCGGTGAACGTGGACCGTGCTCTACGTAATGCATCCAGTAGATGCTCCAATGTGTGCCTTACAGCCGTGTGTGACCGTTTGAGGAGAAACAAATGACGGTCACTCTAACAGCGGACAGCACACAATAGCCAGCGATCTGTAAGGGGCGATAACAAGGTCAATAAAGTGGGGGTACATGGTCGGACCTGTAGGTGGATGTGTGTGTATGTATGTATGTGTGTGTGTATATGTGTGTGTGCGTGTGTGTGTGTGGACAGGGATAGAGAGAGCCAAGGCTACGGTGGATGAGGAATCCCAAGGAAAGAGACACTAATCTTCCCTCTCACAGTTCGTCACTGCGTCCTGCATCTTGTTCGAGCGGCTGTACTCTTGGACGAAGAAGAGGAAAGTAAAGGACAGAATAACGTGATCTACTCAATACTGAGTTCTTAACACTCGGTGACTAATATTCGTCATCATCAACCATCCATGAATAAGCGATGATGGGTCAGAGAAGAAATGAACATGAGTTCTGTAGTAGTAGTGGTAGTTTGGGATATGTTGCAACGGCACATATTAACAATCAAACTGTACCGTGTGAGATGACTCCTCCGCTTCTTCTTCTTCTTCTTCTTCTTCTGCTACTAATACTACTACCACCACCACAATCTTCTACTTCTTCTTTGTCCCCTTGACTCCTCATTATCATCAAGAAGATGATGATGACTCGAACATCCGAGTTTGTACATATATTATCCTCTTATAAATCCCTCTACACATTGCTCCGTCAGTCAGTTAGTCAGTCAGTCAGTCATATAATATAGCATAATGATAATGGTACTACAAGTGAGATGACGGCAACCGGTATGGACCAGACGATGTGTGTGACTGAAGTTCGGCACCAGCGGCGGATTACTTATGCTTAGTTAGTAACAACAACAAGTTCTCATTAAAATTATACCCTCAACACGAGCCTGGCGGCTGGAGGAGGAGGAGGAGGAGGACACTCTCTCAGAATGTCACACATTCCTCCACATCATGTGTTTCACACACTTATGGATTATATATTATTATTCATATATTTATATGCATATAAATGTTGAGAGCAGAATGCTATCCCGTTATGAGGTGGCAAGAGTATTGTCGGGGGCGGGAACGCTGCATGACGCTTGAATTGGGAAATGAGAGGTGGCGGCCTACATGAGTTCATTCGAGTATAATGACGCATGTGACAGCCTATGGCTTTACTAATACTAGTAAAAGTAGTAGGAGAGAATGAGGGTTAATTAATTACCTTGCTCAACTTCTCCCCTTCGTGTTGCGGGAGAAGGCCGCGGAGGGACTGGAATCCAGCATTGATGCTCTGCATCCGTCGGCGCTCATTCGAATTGGCGATCTCTCGCCTCAGTCGCTTCTCCTGCTCCATTTGAACTTTGGGAGAACTCCCCGTCGGATGTCTACTTAAGCTTGAAAACCTAGATGGGAGAGACCAACGGGAAAAAAAATGAGCAGAGCTCGTGGAAAGTGAGCAAGTTCAAAATCTTTCTCCCATTTGCAACATATGTCTGGCCATGTCTGAACACTGTCATGGCTCACGCCAAGCCCGCTCAAAGGCTCACTCTTTTCCATCATAGCCAGCCACGTCGCATCATCATCATCATCATCATCATCATTCTGACTGAAATCGACTAGCCATTAACTGGAAACATTAGGAGATAATTTTATCGATTTTTACGACAATTTTACATTACTTAATTATCAGTCCACGCAGGCTGGGCTCGTCTATAGCATACAACCGTGTACATATATTTTCTACTACTACACTACACATTACATCTCCACACAGACAGCGACAGCTTCTATCTTTCTATTATAGAGCCTACACCATGTACCAGAGCTACGTGACCGCCAAGGTCTATCCTCTTTGATGGCAATGGAATGGCGGGACTGAAAAGACATTTTCCACGCCCAGCCTATAGCTGCCTCATACTCCCCAAGGTGAAGCTTGACCCACGTAAGTTTATATGTAAGCGGGAATCTCTCCCTGCTCCAGGGGTTTCATGGTAAATGAGCGGGAAAAAATCCTGCAATAAACTATATGCCGACATCCGAGTTTTCGTAAAATCTAGGGAGTGCACAAATAGGATCTCGGTCAACTGGTGTGCAAAGAGACCATATTTGTGCAAACAGCGGCAATGGTCACGGTACATGGCATTTGGTATATGGGTGAAGCGGCTTTGGGTATACTCACTTTTTCCCAAATAATTGTCGTCCAGTCCACTCCAACCGGCACAGCCGCTTTCCCATTATATAATTTCAACCAAGAATCGCCTTGCCGTCCATCCATGAGGATGATGATGAGGATGACGAAGATGACGGTAGTGGTACATGGCAACCATCCTCACATCAATGCAGACACAGAGTTACACTTCTGTAGCAAACTATACTTTACAAACTGACGCTCTGGAGAGCGAGTGAGGGAGCGAGCAGCCCCCGATGCTCACAAGTAATTTCAAAACTCAAACATCTGTTATCGTCAGCTGTTTCCATCTTCTCCATGCTAAAACTAAACCTTCGCCGACCGCACGTGCATACGTACACATAGAAAATAACAGAGGGATAGCTCACCACTGTACTGCCTACTGTACTTACGGCCTGTACCTAGTGATCCACAAAATGAGAGGCTGATTCACACCACAAGACCCCCAACTCCTAAAACTCTGCGTCATGATGGGACGGCGGACTGGATCCCTTTCCCACACACACAAACGCACACGGCCGCGGAAATTTTTGTTGTGAATAAGTGAGTGAATGGAGTGAGGGACTCGAAAATTTGACAGAAGCGCCCAGGGGTTGTGCAATCCCAACAAAAGCAGAATTCTAGTGGAGCTTCCGAAAGAGCCACAAGCTCGCGGTTTCCGAGTGCTTATGGTGGAGTAAAAAATGCAAATCATAATTTCCAAAATTTCATCAGGATGATATATAATGTACTGTGTGATGGCTTGAGCGTGGTGGAGAGTGGAGTGACAGTGATAAAGAGGACGGAAAGAGCTTATCGTTCCTCCGGGGTGAGGGCATATAATCATAGTATAGGCATAATACACTCATACGACGAGCTTGTGGTTACGCCAGTTCCCCTGTTGACTTTCCTCACTACTACTGCCGCCGACCGACCGTCCTACCACTACTACAACAAACCTCCCACCTTCCTACCGTATATTATAAACGTTACTCAAGCTCTGTAGAGTAAAACCCTCTGATTTGACCAGCGATTCTGTTCGCGTTCACATACATACACACACACACACACACACACTGTGTGTATGCATGCACAAAAAGTGTCAAACCAGTAGTGATTGCGTTTGAGGTTGCCTGCCTGCCTTGTGGACAGGCATTGAACAATTTCTAAGCCGAGGTCTAACTTTTATAATTTGGGTATTTTTATCTCAATCCTCATCACATTCAAGTAAAACTAAAATCAGAAGTGGAGAGTGCAATGCCATTTCTGTACTACAAGGCGTCCACGAATGATGTCCTTGATTTTTTGCGTTCATAAACTCTGAGCCACGGAACGCAACACAATGATTACAGGCTTAGATGAAAGACGAGCCTTTGGGATTTTGTTAAATTCTAATTTGTAAATTTGCAATTCAAGAAACGGTCAATTTAGTTTTTGTTAGGGTGTGTTAACATGGGGGAGAGATAGGAGAGGACCGCACAAGGGACAGAAATCTACGATTTTGGCAGTTAGACAGTAGAGCTCAACCACTACCTGCCGCGACGAAACGATATTTTTTCTTGAATTGGCAGCAGCAAGAAATTTATTGAGGACTTGGACGGTGCATTTTAGCTTGAACTTCGCACTGTGACCGTGGTTTGACGGCAAGTTCGACTCGTGAGCTGAGAGAGAGAGCAGCCCTTCAAGAGGTCAATGGCTACCGCGGTCCCCTGACCCAACTCCCCATAATTACCTTTGCTTTGGTGTACATTTAAGGGTACTATCCCGAAAAAAATGATGATTCTCGTAAGAGCTTAGGATGACGGCTTGTGTCGTGTGACGTCGTGAGTATCGAGGCTGTTTTTAAGAGTTCAGAGAGTACGCCGTTCTGTAGCTCAGTCAGTTTACCCGCCTCCAAAGGTGTCTGTCGGAAGGGACTATGAGAGAGCACCCCGTGAATCCGGGATTTCCATTATTTTCATCACAAAATGATCTTTTCTCACCTTGCCACCCTAGAGTTCCACAACTTGTAATTTAATGCCGAGTTTTCCGTCCAATAAACGGTGTCCTATATCTTTCACGTTAACACACCCTACCCTACCAAAAATTCAGTTGGCCGTTTCTTGAGTTCCGGTCATTCCATTGGTATCAAACAAAATTCCAACGACTCCTGTTTCATTTGAGACTATGATCATTGTTTTAAGTTCCGTGGTTCAGATTTTACTAACGGAACAATTCGAGGATATCCTTCTTAGACACCCTGTATGGTGAGTGTGTGTGGAAGTTACCATGTGTTTTCCCTCTCCAATCACTAGCATTTCAAGTCGGCTTCTACAACTGTACTGCTAAAACTACAACCATGGCCATTTCTTTTCAAGTGAAAACCAAACTTTGAGGAGGGAGCTGAAAGCCATAGTAAGTAATAACAATTGCCTCATTCCTATCATATGCGAGGAATGACATAGAGGAGCGGCGGCGGCGGTCGTGAGTCTGCGTGTTGGAGGACTCGGAACGACTGGGTTATAATTCATACACACACACAAACACACACACACGCACACACATACACACACATGGCATCTCCGCTGGGCTGAATGTCTGTATTTGTATACTATTCTATAGAATTAAATATGACACACACACCCGCTATTGCTGTCTCTTTCTCCTTCCCTCTCTGCCAGCCATTTACATCCATCAGTTGTATGAATGAGTACACTGGTTCAGACTTCAGATCGTGTAGTAGTACAAGAGGTCTAATGACCATAAACTGTGTGAGCCAGGCCCCAGAGGAAATAAAATGCACAAATAGATACACATACAAACACACACACACACACACATACATTTACGCATACACATCAGCTGGCTCACTATTTGGCTCTAATATTTTACATAGTTGAAAGAGCAGTCAGTGGTTCACACACACTTGCGTCTTGTCTCCTCCGTCTGCCATAGCACAGCTTCCCGCATATTCCAACCAGACCATTAAGTGTGTGTGTGTGTGTTTGTATGTGGATGTGTACACAGCCCTTTATTCAAAATGAATTCAATTCCATCAATTTTAATTGCTCAAACAGTCGTAACCTGCCCAAAAACCCCTGAGTCAGCCAGCATCATAATAACGCAAACCATACGTCCTCCTCTTTTATCAGCGAATATAAATAATAATAATAATCATCATCATCATATCTGGATCAAAATTCCTTTCAGCTACCACATACAATTTTCCTAGACAGCCGCCGACAACAACAACATCAACAAACTTGACACATGCATGACCACCACCGCGACAGACGGTGAAAGAAGGCAGGCAGGGAGGCCTGTTCCATGACAGGAAATTGCCAAATTATTGAAGTAAGTAACCATTTCACTCGCACATGGGAGGTTGAGAGAGGGACACGATGATGAACCATAGCCGTCTCTTCCCCAATACCCTCTCCATTTCGGACTGTAGTTTTTCTTACCAAGTTATCACACGTGGATTCCGACGTTTTAATTCCTTTGACATATAAATTCAATCAAATGCCAACTCCGGAACAGTCCCATTATGCTCTCCAGAAGTAGTACTACTACGAACCCTATTCAATTCCCCCGCACTCGTCCACTCTCGCACTTCCAGCTCCATAAATTGGTCAAATTAGTTCACTCACTTCACCTAATACCTCACAGCGGCCATGGCAAGGGACATTTGCACATGTGCGCCGCATACAGCTCCCTCACTCACCATACCGCACGTCTATAGCTCCTAGAAAACTTTCAAGGGACGCCCGACTCCACCCAGGATATAGGAAAAGCGGGCAGAACCGGCCATGGGTGGCAGATGTAGCCTGGGGTTAAATTAGCGTAAAAATACGGCCTAGGCGCCCGAGGCTTAGGCCTCGGGCGGCATGCCGAATTTGCCTCAGGCTGGTTTTGCCCCGTGGCTAAATTTGCATCATTGGCACGGGGCAAAATACGTTGGGGAGAATTCTGAATTTGCTCACGCGGGAAATCTAGGATTTGGATCCTCGCGCTGTCAAATCCTGAACCCCTTTCATCTTTCCATATCTAACTATGCATGAGCATTCCTTCAATAGTGCCTCCACAATGCGCACAGTAACATGGCTATGTGCAGAGACATATAAAAAACGACTGTTGAAACTATGATGTACGACTCGATAGGGCATACGCTTTAGGTACACACGAACACACCTACGCGCACCTCCGCTAACGTAGAAAATTGCGAAGCGGGAAGAATAAGCGACTGGCTGCGGACACAGAAACAGGTGACAATTGGAAAGTGTGCAAGACAGAGTACGAGTGTGATGACGATGCATGAGGCCCGAAAAGTCCTTATGGCTAAAAAATGCTGCTGTCATAATGACTCCTGTCAATCAGAACCACCCGCGTCCACTCCACTGTAACAGTGCACAATTTATTATTTGACATCCTCCGCGAGGATTTACGAAGCAGAACCTTTTCTAGCTCCGTAAATCCTCCACAACTTTCCTCATGACATTAGTATTAATTGGAAGTTGGAAATCAACCAGAAGTCACTTCCAATTTTTACTAAAGAAAGAGATAAACTATACGAGGTTGAGGGAGCTCAAGGATGCTACTGGCGAAAAAAACTTTGAGTGAGGTCCCCATCAAGTGATTCGGCCAAGTCCACGTTCATGCATGCCTTTGGCGGCCTCCGAATAAACCCGGTTTTTCCTATGATACGGACCCACAAATGGACAGCGTGATGGAAAGAGCAGAGGTGAGACAAGGGACAATGCCTGCTCGTCCCCATAGTCTTGACGTGCCTTCAGCCTTGGCAGAAATGGGGCTCTCTCAAATGAATCTTATGAAGGGGAAATGTTATCACGTCCAAAGTCCTCTTGTGTAACCAATCCCAAACCCCACATTATTTCGACGAGGAAAGAATAATCCATCAGACTTTATGGGCACACCGAAAATACCCGAAAAAGCTGGATTAAAAGATCCCATTTCAACCCATCTCACCTTTCCATTATACTGTGAGAGTCCCATTTCCCTCTAATCTAATTGTCTCATACATTTTCAATTCCGATTCCTCACTATCCTGACTGGTTGGCTATGGCTATGGCCCTGGCGACATTACACAGCAGCGGAGAAGCGCAGCTGACGCGGCTCTGCAATTACGAGCCCACCTCGTGACTACCCTCAAAGGCCGTGCAGTGAACTGTGAGCCACTCCGCGGCGAGCATGTGCCCCGTTCCCACAAGATTAGGCCGCCGAAATTACCTGATTTCGTCAACAATAATTTTTCATTCCCATGTCACCGTAATCATCCTTTAGTTACTGGCCTACATTTGGGGCGTGTTGGTGTTACGCTTCCACCCAAACTCTCCTCTTTCCATTATTATTGTTATTATTATTATATTTTGGACAAGGACAGACCTGTCCGGGGGACGCATGCAGAAATTTATTATTTTTCCATCACTTCACTTCCACCTACATGTACATACATATATAAAGTATCCCTCTCTACAGCACAATTAAGATCATACGTACCAAAACGAACTTGTAGCCGTGTACGAAATCCTACCCAGCCCCCGTGATATCCTATCCCTTTCTATAAATGGTAACATGCCTTCCACAACAGTGACACATCCTTCAAAAACACATGATAGCACCTGGACGCGCGGCAACTGTACATTCCCATCACATCACAGTCAGAGTCAGGCTGCCACAGGAACGTGTCTGAACTGACACTTTCAACCCGGCATAACTTCCAAGAGATTCCAGGGAATTGAATTGCCATGATTGACAAGAAGGTCTGTCTGTACACTGGAATGAAGAGGAGCTATATTCGGTCACTTATCCCTCACAGCTCCTCCCGCAACAACTAAAAATACACCAGGAGATTCCCATCTCTATCCTTCTCTCTGTATTCCGAACAAAAAATACCTGACTCAGAGAATAACCCGCTGAACATATATACATGTATGCCAGGGAGGATCCTCTCACAGTCATACAGAGACAACATAGTCCCTACCCATACATTCCACATAATATAAACAACAGCTCCCAGACAGCCGCCTCGCCGCCTGTCTACCTCATCCCTTCCATTACCACACTTACAAAAGTTAAGGCGGCTCACTTCCGACAACGAACACACAGCTATTTACATACATATATATTATATATATATATATATATATATATATATATATATATATACAAATACATAACCACCACATAACTAAATGGAGCAAATCACTGCCTTGACTTACTTCTCCCCGAGTGATTCACAACAATCCTCCTCCGGCTCACTTTTAATAATATCCACGTAACGACGTTTGTTGTTATTTTCACTTCCGCGAACAACAATTGCCATTATAGTCCTAATAAATTATCCACTCGTGTTCTCTATCTGATCTCCGCGGAGTCAGTCACCAGCTATATAATGTCCCTGAACCAGGCAATACAATGAGCTGACACACTCCACAAAACGGAAGAATCCCACTTGGAGTCCTACAGATCCGATTCGGATTTAAGTGACAACACCTTCTTCCAAATGCCTTGACAATGTCCACGCTGCTTCCAGTGTGTCCGAATATGTTTCAGAGTCCGATCCGGAACTTAGGGCACGGTCCGTTTCCGCTCCCAATCGCTGTATATATTCATATATCGCTCCTTCGTTTGTAACTGGAACTCCGGGGCACGATAGGTGTGCCGTCGATCACACTTGATGAATGGTATGCTAACTACGAGATTTAAATGAGGTGTGTATGTATGAGTGTGTGTGTGTGTGTGTATTTCCAAAAAATCCTGTCGTCCCGGATAAGGGTAGTTCAAGTATGGTGGGTCAGGTCAGGAGCCTGTGCAGTGTGCCACCATATGAATGGAAATGCTCGAGGTAGTAGTAGTCGTATTATAGACTGGCTGGAGCTGCTGGAGCTTCGTCGTCGTCGTAGCACAGGAGCCGAACGAGAGTAGCGTGGTAGCCATCCACACCGTTCAGAGCGCGCTGAGGACTGAGTCCATGCACACACACCACAGGCAATTGAAGCCCTTGCAGCCGGTGATCACCATAGTACACCAACTTCATATGTACACCGTCGTCCATGTATTTCCTCCTGGCCTTGTGGTTCAGTATGGCGGGAAAGGCCACCCAGCCCCCGATTTACCCCACTGCTGCACAGTCTGACGACTCTCTCACACGTATACACACTCTTTGAGTCAGCAGGCCAGGCCTTCTCCACACACACACACACACACACACACATGCATAGTGTATATCAGCAGAGGCATACGCATATGGGAGCGTTATATACAAAGTATATTTACTGCAGGAGAAAAACCTTGAGAGAGGGATGATGGAACTTAACCGATCAGATGTTCGTTCGTTCGCATCTTTCATCCTCGGTGTGCTCTCCCTCACAAACGCACACACACACACATATATACATACATACACATATATGGTATGTATATATATGCGGCTTTGCTCATGGAAGTGCCTCATACGGCAATAGTAAATAAAATATACCAGCTGTAAAGGGCTCCACGCAGTGCATACGCTCATGCGGCTACGCTGACTGGGAGAGTAAGTGCATATGTGTGTCCATGTATACTTTCGACCTGAACTGTTACTCTCTCGCACACTGTACACTTATTACGTGGAAGTTTACATGCTTGTGATGATGTGGTACTGCATAGACACAGGCTCACTCAGAACCTCTCTCCCTCGCCTATGCACAACAGCGCATATGGAAGCGGTGCGAGTGAGCTGGGAGAACCATGTTTTAGCAGAGTATGCAATGGGCCCTATCCAGTCCGAATACTACGTACGTTGAAGGCATATACTGGGTATACCGGCCACCTGAAGGCAGGGCTATAGTAGAAGCGGGTGGAATATACACGGCACAAGTTCCCAGGCCCACACTAACTTTTAAAGAACAGAATGGAATCGGAGCCTGTCGTAGCCGAAAAGCAGGCTGGCGTGCCGTGGACGAATCCTCCTATCCTTTGGCAGGGGAGGCTGACAGAAGTTAGTATTACTACGGAGCAGGCGTGCGGTGGTGGTGTGAGAGTTTCCATGCTTCACTGCTGGCTCTGCTAGGGTACTACTACTACTACTACTACTACGACGACGACGACGACGACTACTACTACTACTACTCACACTACAAAAATTGAATGTCCTGAATTGTCCATATAAAAAGTATTATATACGGGTTCTTCTTCTCCGAGGGTTCTCTCATACTATATGCATTTTTTGGGAGGATCCTACACTTTTGTGTAGGGAT
Organism: Pseudobourletiella spinata; assembly: GCA_009870155.1. Classification (NCBI taxonomy): domain Eukaryota; kingdom Metazoa; phylum Arthropoda; class Collembola; order Symphypleona; family Bourletiellidae; genus Pseudobourletiella; species Pseudobourletiella spinata. The sequence goes on along the minus strand of WJFA01001165.1, from coordinate 11,907 downwards.
GCCATGAATGTAATGAGGATGAAAAAAGAAGAGTGGTCACGTTGTGAGAAAAGTTGAATCCTCAGACGGATGACTGGCGTGGCAGGGATGAAACTATGTGGTGGACTAGATTTTGGGGCGTAGCTAGCGCGGGAAGGAGACAGGGCGGGTGAAACGCCAGAGTATTTTCACGGTATGTATGTTCCATGGGTTGTGCTGGGACAGGGGTATTATACGCGTATACGTCTGTACCTTGGCATGGAATACATGACTCGATGGTTTGAGAGGTGCGGAGGGTTTTGCGGGTCCACACACACACACACAGCTGTTCTCCCGTTCAGTTGTACATACCTTTCCTGAGAGAGAGAGTAAAATTTCTATTTTCACGGGCATGCACAACACACGGCAGTCTTATTGCTATTCCTACTTATTACCTACACCTAACTACTTAATGCTCGGCGTGGTGATGAGGCGAGACGAGCATGTGGTGGACCTGGGAGATGAAGCTATGGAGAGACACGACCACCAGAGCCTGCAAGCAATGGGGAATGTGTCCAATAACCAACTATATCCCAATGGATGACCACCGTACAGCCTCCTCACCTCACCGTCATCTTTCCACATACCTGTGCATCATCTCGAGCACCCCAGTAATGATACCCCCCCCCGGTTTTTTCTCTATACATGTCCGTAACTCAAATGTGTTTCCATTTCTTTGACATCACATCACATGGGAAAGGTATAGATTAAGAAGAGGAGTTTTTGTTCCATCATTTCACAAGTGTTTCATCCCACATGCGGAAGAGTCACTTTCGGGGAGCAGGGTAGAAATCTGGGGGGGGCTGACTGTGGATTTAGTAGTAACTCTCCTACTTCATCGCATATGGATTTACCTGTCCGTGAGTATGAGAAGGGCTGTGTGGGACTAATAGTGTGTGGGAAGACTGGAGGGAAGGAAGGAAGGAAGGCAGGAAGGAAAGTGGGTGGAAAACAAAGAGACGCATATGCGACATAGCACTTAAAATATTTCCGCATAACTAATGAAATGCCGGAGTCGGCTATGACTACATTATATGAGTGAGCAGTACAACCATGTTGGTACTTGGTACGCTTGAACACTTCTGACTTAGGATTCTATAGTTACTTCATAATATACCGTCAAAGAAGAATATGACGGAGTACAGTAATGAAGTCGGTGTGCATCATGATCATGTGCTCTGTTGATGTTCTTCTTCATCTCTTCTTATATAGTTATTTTTTTTCTCTCTCTCTCTTTCTGCCTCTCTCTCTCTCGTCAATCAGTCGTCTTCATCATCTTCACCACAAAGTTTTCATCTCTGAGACTGTTAGATGGATATGAGTACTGCCAAGAAAAATATTGAGTAAAAATTGAATGCTCCTCATATTTTTTTCCTTCCGATGTCCATTTTCGATGTGATTTTTTGAAAAGAATTGGATTCAAATATTTAGAAGGTAATTTCACGCCTTAATAAGGGCATGAAGGCACACGCGGTATCTGTGAGAGCATGGTATGAGAGGGAGGAACATGGGAACTCAACTTGAGAGGTATAATGCTGTCATGTAAGTTTAACTGCGGTGTTAAACCTTTGAAGTCAGTTGTGAAGGAGAGTATATGATGGAATCCGTGGATTTTCGAGTACTGTAAGGTGCCACGATGCCGCATCAGCAGTCAAGAATGCTCCATTGAGCTCCGCGCTGCTCTTGCTACTCCTTTTGTTGTACTCAACTACTCCACTCTACTGCAACGGCATGCCGATTTTTTATCCCTTTTACTCCCTCTCACGAAAAAGCTGTATGACATACATATGCAAGTATTTCCTTTCTCTAGAAAGCCTGACATATGCAGAATGCTTAGCTACGACTGACTCTGGTATCCCAGCCATCTGAAACAGCGGAGCTTTGGCTCCCAGTCACAACACAAGAGCCACACACACACACACACACCCACACTGGAACAGTAAAAGAATAATTTGCTCTGGGTGCATCCCCTATGTTGTAAATGTCTATCAATGATGCAATAATATGAAATTATCTTTCCATCTCATCTTAGGTACTGCTCAGTGGATAGCTTCAGCAGGTAAAATTGGGGGCGATGGGGAGTTAATTCTTCACCAATTACTTCCATGTCATGTCAACTCTCTGTGCAAATGTTTGATTGGAGTGGTAACCACTTACTAGAATTAATGGTTGACGGGTGATATGATGATGATGACGGCTATTGCTTTGTAAGCCCTCTCAAGATCCGCTTCCCTCCGGCAGTTCTGCGCGGTGCACCTAAGCCTCACTATCAGACCCAATCGGTGGTGCACATTGCAATTTCGGCATGCGAAAAATACATCTCAATAGATCCTCATGTGTACGTAAAACAGGCATTCTGGGCCGGATCAAGTTTGTCCGAGGCCTCACTGTAGCTTAGTCATGGCGTGCATCCTGGTTGGAGAAGAGCCTATGTGTGTGCATATCATGGGGAACGTATGACTTTATGTAGCTACCCTGGAACTCTCAGCTTGAGCGTAATAAATAAGATTTTTGGTATGGAGAAAGCAGTGGGGTATCTGCGGTGAAAAATATTCCTACTATCTATTTTCCCACAAGTGAATGTTCATCATTCAATGCGAATTTGTCATTGTCACCACACGGAAAGCTTTGGGAACGGAAATTAAATTCAACCAACATTAATCCATGCGATTTTCAGGAGGTGGAGTTTATGAGGCCCTATATAACCTAAGACCGAGGCCGACTGGGATAAGGATAGTACACATACACACGCATTAAGTTTGCAGGTTTACGTCTGCGTGCGTCAATCTGTTTAAATGGGAAAATTCAGATTTTCGAATGAGAAAGGAAGAGCTGGAAGGTAAAGAACTGATGCTCCTTATCCTAGAATTGGTGAACGCACCTGAGACATACACTCATTCAAATGATTACAAGTCAGATATCGGCGAGGAAGGAATTACGGAATTTATTTGCCTCGAGGAAATGCCCAAATACGATGAGAAAAAGCACAAAACGCAGAGGTTCAACAAGTTTATTCAAAGAAAGTATGTGTGTTGTAGGAGGTGGATGTCCCACAGCCTTACCTTCCAATGTCAAATCCTCATCCCTCTTGTGATTCCAGCATCCAGTGCGGTACATGATATTGATGCACGACTTTTTTAATTATTAAATTCCTTGCCTCCACCCATTCTCACGATGATAACGTCTTATGTGTATGACCCCAAGATATTCCAAAAAACAGGGACCTCGATAGTCTTTGCTAGGCAATGACATCCCCGCCACATGCCGGAAAGACATGCTGCGGCATTCATACGTAACAAGAGTCAGTGCTCATCAAAGTTTCATATTTCATATTATTTATTTTTCCCGCAAATTTTCTTTTAGTTTCTGCAACTCCGATTACCTCTAAACGGTATTCGTACCCTTCTCTGCCATATAACAATTTTCAATTTCATTCTAATGGGAACTTTATGGCAACCGTGTGTGAACGAGCAGGCATTCGTAATCGCAGTATGTGGAATACCATGAAGAAAGGAGGCTCAGTCATGAAACTTTTAGGCGCAGACCCGAATCCGCTCCATTGGCGGTTCCACTCTACTACGATACATGCATGTTGCATAGTCCGTGCAGTTTCTCTCTCCAAGCAAGCATGCACTGATCAGTTAGTCACGCACACGTAGTGGTAAATTCATACGTGATGAACGATGATACAAGCTAATAGTCTCCTAGTTCCGCGCTGTGGTTTGTCAAAGCAAATCAAATACGAAAAGTTTAAATTTCATACTATGCAACATTTCATGCGATTAGAATTACGTATACAACGAATTTTCACATACTGTGAAGAAATCTTCCTACACAGAATGTGAAACCAAAATTCCGCATGGAAATATGAATCAAAGGGAGATAGGGCTTCAATGCCAACATCGATTTTTTCGGAGCGCTACACTGCACTCTCAAAGGTTTTGTACAAACAGTAAGTAAGGTAACAAGAGCGCCCTTTATTGAGTTAATGGTTGAGCTGACACCGCTTGCTGCCATTTGTGCCTTTCAGCTGTCCGGCTCATGTCCTAAATAGGTTGCCGAATTGATTTTGCGTTGTAGCCCGTCGAAGTTAGAGCGAGAGGAAAATCCATATTAGGCTACTTTAGCAGAATAATTTGTTTATACATCAGAGGTGGCAGGTGACTTGTTGCCAATGTGAAACTCTAATGGAAGTACTCAAGTAACATATTCAACGGTAGATTCCAAAAATCCGACTGCTAACGGAAGAAACCATGAATTGTCATTTCGCGAGACCTTTAACAGATTCATGCAAAGCACGAGGAAAGGATACTAAAGACTCAATATCTTGAAGTAAACCTAATTAGAAGAATTCTTGCAGCATAGTGACTCAAACCAACAGAGACATTCGCACCAACTGACAACACAGAAGCGTCTGGGAAACTGAAACGTAATGGCATAAGAACAGCTGGAATGTGAGGAGAGTAAACAATGAAGTGGTTATGTCTACTCCTTCAGTAATTACGTCATATCATCTGCTGAACACCCACACAAAGAAAGTGGACTAAATGCTGGAAAATTGAACAGGCCCACTACAGAATTGATCAACACCAATTTAATGAGCCCGAAAATATCAACGTAAAATTTTCAACAACTCGAAGCGTATTAACAACTCCTTTGCAACATCAAATTTACAAGCCTAAAATATTTTGACCAAGATAGCTCATGTTTGCAATCAGTTACAGAGGGAAGTGTTGCATCCACAGAAGCATTAAATTTCGACCTAAATTAATATATATTAAACAACGAAGTGGCTTGCATTGCTTAGTATGATAACAATAAAGAAATTTCGGGTTAGATTTTTCTAAGGACGGTCGAGGCCTTTAAACAATCACGATTAGCGAACTAGAGGAATAGAAGGTACAAAGACATATCTGACTGAGCTTGACATACGAATCTAGCAAATGAATTTCAGGCGTGTAGTTGGGCATTAAAAATTATACTCATTCAAGTGCAGATTAAACAAAATAGCTCTATGACATGGGACAAGTGTGAAGTCTTTAGAAGGTACTATACATCCCGTATGGCGTAAAATCAGAGATTAGAATTGGCAACATAAGGTTTTGTGAGAGTCAAGAGGAGACAACAGCTTTGAATCCCAGCACAGCGTGACGCTATGCAGTAACTGCGTCTAGATCACATCTAAAACTGCTCGGTAGTAAATTATACCTAACGCAACGATTGTATAGTAACTTATTCATCACTTACAGTTACATCAGAAAGCTATTTTCCAGAACACAGTGCCTCATGTAATATGCCTGACTATATCAGCATTGAACTAGGTGCTCATATATCTAACAACTCCGTTAGCCACTGCGTCCCGAGAAAGCAAACTGACTAATCATAATTAACTGCAAAATCTCCCAAAAAATTCTTGGTGATGTGTGCTTCTAGCGTAATACTTTTGCTTTATAACGATCACGGAGATGCCAGTACATATCTTAATTAACGTAATGAAATAACTGAGGTTCGTGTATTTAAAATGCACCTGATTTTCGTCGAAAAAGTTGAATTACCGGTTATAGAAAGATCTTTTTAAATCGCTATGATTTAAAATTGGCAAACAAAATAAAACCATCGTCCCTACAATAATATCGTGACTTTTGACATCTGACTTGATTATGTTACACGTATCAAGGTATAGGGATTGGATCCGGATCTTGATTATCTGCCAATGTAGTTTCTGCAGTTGCCTCGTGCACTTCTGTAGTGAAATCTGTGCTAGCCGCCTCAGTAGAGTATGCTGGCAGATCGTCAAAGTCGACAAAAGTTCCAAAATCAATCGAATCTCCCGTAGCATCTTCAAGTGAATTCAAAATATCGTCGTCTTCTCCAATATCTGATTTCTTAATGCACAGTAAATCGAACATATTACGAGTAGTATCATCGTCGTTCATTTTCGATGAGTCTGTTGAACTATAAATATAAAAAATTCTTATTTCGGTGCGTTGAAATTTAAAAGATGTTACAGTGGTTTATATGGGTAAGATTTAGCACTCACAAGAAGTCATCGTTCCCGTCGAAACGAGATTTCTGACCAGAGGCGGAGAAATTATTGGACTGAAATAAAAAGGTTTCAATGCTTAGAACTGACACAGCGGCAAACATAACAAGGATTTGTAGAAACCACTTTTGAAGCGTTGATTCTCAGATACTATCTAGCAATCGGGAAGACTCATTGGGAACCTCTCTGGCCCAGTTATATTACATCACTGAATATTCAATCAGCAGAAATAAAAGTAGACACCGTAATCCACTTACGTCCCAATCGACTCCTGGATCGGAATCAAACTGAGCAACAATGTTGGAAATAACAGGATTACCACGGTTTGGTTTAGGAACGCCACCCTAAATTTTAAAAAGAATCTCAGTTTAACTAGATTTAAAATGTTTCTGGTACATCATGAGCTAGATAAAAAACAAATAAGTTGTTGGCATGTTTTTGTGACACATACACAATAAGTCAACTTACGAGAAGAGTCTTTTTCCTTTTGTCATATTCTGGGAGGACTGTCCAGCAAAATTTCTCCCATTTTACAGTTTCCTCTGGCCTTCTCGCACTCAAGTCATGCATTTCCCGTTCCAAAGCACTGCTAGATTCTTCTTGTAGCTGCACCCACAAAGCTGCGATAGCAGCGAGATACGGCCTGTGCCCACATCTACAAAATAAAATTCCTTCACACTAAAGAATTGTTCATTAAATTAAGCAAACAATTATAGAAGTGAACGGTATGTTTTTTCAGATTACTTTAATTTCTGATCCTCAAACAATAACGGAGTTTCCTGGATGAATCTCGTGTATCGGACGAGCTGCAAATTACAGCGCAATGTGTTCCACTGAACTATCATCATACTGATAACTGAATTCGAACAAATGACTTTACCCTAGCCGCAGCCTCTGATCCTCTAGAATTTAGTAAATGTGTCATGGCAACAGCAACTTGGCGATGAAGAAAGTTATTCCATGGATGCGACCAGAATAGTTCCTTGGATGAAAATACATTACCATAGCAGCAGGAAATCAACAGATTAGTGCATGAAGTTTCGAATTTCACAAAATTGAATACCATCATAGTTGTGATGATAGGTAACGAAGCGATGTGTTCCGACAGAATACTGTCATGGGCGGACAAAATCTGAGCAATAAAATTCGCAATGGCCAGCCGAAGGGGCCCTATAGGCTCTTCTACGACTCCGTGCGTCAGATTCAAGGGTGCAACAGTGCACTTCTTTAGTAGATCGTCAAGTTTGCTGAGCATAGGAATTAAAAGACATCGTTGCTGGTCTTCAAATTTTACATCTGAATTCACTTCGGCAAACGAATTTCTACGCCTGCAAATTTATGAACGAGCAATGTACGATTAACCTCAGACACGATTAATGGTTCATACTGTTCCATATTACGTATTCCATTGAATACTTTCTAGCATTAGAAAAATCTCACTGGTAAATTCACACACCCAGTAAATTTGCCTGACTGAATTCAATGAGTTTCTCATATTCAAGTTTAATAAAACGAAACTTACGTGCGTTGCTTCGGCGGTTTCTTGGTTATTCCCAGTAAGGCTAGAGTTAGCTCTAATCCGTTCTTGACGGAACTACCACAAACATCTGGGAAATCTTTAAAAATAACGTCCAAGAGAACTCCCAATGTTTGTGGGCTAAAAGGAGCACAACGCAGAGCATGAGCGAATACATTGTTAGCTGGAAACTAACCCAAAGCATTTGACCAGTAAGTACCTCTTTAAGGCCACCAGAAACGGATCCGCTTCATTAGAACGGTCTTGTGTCCCGGAAGACATATCGTCTCTAAAGGCAAACAATAAATCCCCAACTAATTTGTTGACACTGACATGCGTCTCGGGGGTTTCCTGCCCTCCCATTTTCTCCATTAAACGCGGAACGAAACGTTCTCTTTCCATCCACTGCAATAAAATATTGCCAGAAATATTAAAATCAATCAAATTGTTATCTAATGTTTTAAATATAGCACTTCCAAGTGATCGAATACCTCAAACAAGTTATTCCGCATATCCTGACCCTCTACATTCATGACCACCTTGTAAAGTAAATCACAGACTGCATTCGTGCCAAGATGCCTTAAGATCCATTCGATTACATCAGGTTCCGAGGTTAAATATCCCATTATCTGAATTATATTCAACTGATACGAGTACCAATTCTGTAAAGAAAATGAAGAAGAGTCATCCCTCCCTAACTATTGCTCATGAAAATGTCAAAATTGGGATTTACAATCCATGCTAAAATATTAAAATTGAAATTTACTTGATCCAAATTTCTAGTAACGATTTCGCCTAAAGTGCGGCAAACATAGCTTGCCAAAACAGGATTGAGCGTTGCACCCGAGTCTCGGAAGAAATGAAAAAGTTTATCCATGAAGGATTTTGCGGCACAAATTTTCTCAGCAAAGCTAATATCTGACGTAAGCACTTCGCACGCAATATTCGCATACTTATACTGCATCTGAAAAACAAAACATGAAATTAAACTCATTCATATGTGACAAGTCGTGTACAAAACTTACGGCAACTTCAACATCCTCAAGAGGTTCCCGAGTTATGAGATCCAACATTTCAAACATTACAGCTGGCTTTTGCAGGCTGAAAGAGCAACACGCAACTTCATTAATTATTCCATTCGCTGATGATATTCCTACATTTAATGTACGTCATAGTGTGGCTTGGTATATATAATGACAACTCACTACTCTAGCAGCCTTTTGTTCGTCGCGCGACATTCTTGAATCACTTCATCCTGGTCCAAAATCGTCTCCAAGGTTACATTCTACAAGACAGAAATCACACTGACTATACTTAGGAAACACTCTCAACATCAATGTAACTCCAACATTAATTAAATTATTTTAGTGTTCAAATCGTATATCCGAAGTGCAAGTTCCAATGCCGATGCCGTCTACCAATTCCCACATTCTCTGCTCTCTATCTACACTATAAGTTGCCAAAAAGTAACCAACGCTCTAAAATAAAACTTTCCTTGGATAGGTTTTATGCCTGCAACTTCAATGATCAAAGCCACCTTTTTCCTCTTAGCTCTAGATCTTTTGCATAAACAGCCACATCATCATTTTGTTGCACTCTCAATACAACTATTGAATTAGCAATTTAAGTAGCTTTTGGTAAGTCATCTAATTGTTACACGATCGCTAAGGTGTACAGTTTCAACATTTCGTTAATAATTAACTGGTGAGAGCGACACAGATTAACTTACTGGATCATCGAGGACCGCCTCAATGGTAGAATTCGTGGAAACCATATTCCAAAACATTTTGCTTGGTTTTTACAACCCTGGACTACTTGAAGCGTCGTCACTTAGATTAAACTAGCACAATCCTAAGTTTAAAACTCTAAAAATCAGTGGATGGTTGAATGATTATAATCTTTGGTTATAATATAATTACAGTATGAACGGAAGGTAAATCGTTCTGTGGGTAAAGGCAAGCAGTGAAATGTTCCGTCGTTTCATTTGCCGTGCACCGCCCGTTCGTCGTCTGCGTCTCACAAGTTCTGCCCATGAGTCCCTTGTCCCTCGCTTAGGCTATTCCACGCACCACATCATTTCGTGCAGCAGTAGTATTCCTTTTCCTGAACTTAAACTGCTTTTTACGTTCTACATTACCTATTCCCCAGCAAGAGTTGAGTTACTGCGGCTGCTACTACAACATTCTCTCGTGTTCCAATAGTTAGTTCAAGACATGGCTACACGTATATATGCTGCACTAGAAGCTAGTGCTGAAAAGCCTGCAAAAACGCAATATATGCCTGACTTCTACGAATCTAATCACATCATTATTTTTCTTGCCATAGTGGTCCTGTAACTTCAACTCACCATCGCCTGCCTGTAATGTCATCTGGGTGCGCTAACGGACGGAGAGTTCATTTTCATTAGCATGAATTCTTTGTAAGCACACAAGCTCAGTCACATGAGAAAAGACGATAAAAAAAACTTCCCGTACTAAAATGAACCATCTCGAATAGTCACGTTCCGAAGCAAGCTGGATAAATATAGGAAACTATGAGTATAGTTAGGAAAGTTCCAAGTCTGAGATAAAATAATGAATAATAATAATGATAATAATAATAATAATGAACTCACAGCCTACGGCGTGGAAAGCCGCTTTTAGGTGTGTTTCGTGCCTTTTACACCTATTTACACCCTCGGAAATTAACATGCTTCCTGCTGCCTTTCCATGGCCATGGAGCTGTCCCGCAGCTTTTCCGAGAGTTGTATTCGTGTTTGGAAAATTCAATACCCTCGCTACTACTACTCACTACTGATCGCAACGAAACTAGAGTGGTTGGGGACGGTCCATAAATGACATCATCATATCACTGATATTATAGGGTCAGTGACAGAGCTAAAGTCTCCCAATAAATGCATAACGTTAATGTCCTCTTCATTAGGGGTGGGTTCGTCCTACATTTCGAAAATTTGGATGGTATCATTTATGTACAGCCTCCTACTGAGAATTTTCTCAGTAACAACTTTTTCAAGCTGACCTCTCAGCGACTAGTAGTCGAGTCACCAACTCAGCCTGTCTGCAGTCTGCGTTGTACTTGTGGCATTCTGCATTTTTTTCTTAAAATTCTAGTGTAGTCTGTTGTCCAAATTACAATAGCCAAATTTTATTTCAGGCTAAGTTGTCCATTCTTGAATGGGATCTTTCTGTAATTTCATCGCAAATATAGATACGATGTTACGCAATGATCATCGTCTCTGGTCACCTGAAAAGAACCAAACTGTACACTTAAATAGCCTGTGGTGCCGCATTTTTGGAATTTTTCCTTCAAAATTGTGCAACAGTTTCTATAGTAAATTGATGTCGGTTTCATTGGGAACATATAAACTCGTTTTAGTGAACAAACTATCCGTCAAACCAACAAGGTGAATCATCGGCTCATTGTTTCAAGATCAAGAGCTAGACCACAACTAGTGAATTTGACAGGCCCGGTCTTTCTTGGGAAACTTTTCCTCTTTCGACGCGGCGGGTAGAATCGACATTGTTGTTCAATCAACATAAAAGGCTATCCGTGAAAATTGTGAATGTGAGTAATGAGATCCTGAAAGCAAGAAACAATCAACAAAATGAGCTTGTTCACCTAAAATGCTTTCTGAGGCCAACTACCCATACGCACACGCTCTACGTTGCATATTGCATATGGTGCCCTCGCTGTGCGCCGCGGACACCCTATTTGGTTTCTCCATCCGTTCACGTTAGCGTTTGAGAGGGAAACCTTATTCTGAATGCTAAAAAGACATTTTAATCGTACAGAATAGCGTTCGAACTCAAATGCAATATTTTCGAAATTTCGATGAGGCAGATAAGTTTGGACGTGCCAGTAAGAGACCTACATTAATAAGCTAAATATTTTCCTGTTTCGACGAGGATGAAACATCTTAAAATTTGAAATAGAGTGCCTAAATTTGAAGATTTCGAGTGAAGACAATTTGCCCTCTGAAAGTTTAAGTTCTTCAATGAATTATTTTATAGTTTTTGTACTCAACAAAGCAAGTGACTTAAAAATACAAGTAATACCTAGGACATGCCTCAAACTGTCTCTGGAAGATGCATAAAAATAAAATGAGATCCCTAACAAAATGTGAGAAAATTGAAAATAGTGAGAAGACGGAAGTCTAATTCAATTATGTGTAGTAGAATTAACTGTTTAAAATGTTTTGCAGTTCCGTGCTCAGTTTCACAAGTCAGCTCCAAAACTTAAATATTAGCAAGCATCTTCCGACTTGACGATAATTCAGGTTTGAGGTTGACACTGAAACTAAGAAACCCTGATTACCCTCAATGTCAATCTT
>WJFA01001164.1:0-23891 GCA_009870155.1 Pseudobourletiella spinata | reverse complement strand
AGAGTGAAACTCCACACATACGTTCAAAATTTATGCGGCTCCAATTTAAATCGGTAGGAAATGCCCAATTATCTTTATGTATTTATCAGCAGATGATTCCAAATTACATTAGATCTGTATCTTATTATCTGCAGTGCTTTGATTTATCTTTAACGCAAGTTGCTGATATGTGAAATCCTTAAGGGTGTCTGCATCATCGTGTTCGATTCTCGACTCCTACTCAATATATGATCCTCCCACCGAGTAATTACCTTTCTGCGCCGCAATTAAGCACTCGGTCCATTCTAGCGGGAAATTATTTTGTGGTGATACGGCGATTCGACTGTAACTCACCAACGGGTCAACTGAATCTAGTCATTTTTGTTTCAAAAGATAGAAAATTAAATTCTCTAGCATTAAGTTTTATGATTTTTTCAAAAGTGGAACAGCTTTTCCATAATTTCAAAACGAAGTTCAAACTGAAATTCGTTTTTCTTCAAACTTTTCAAAATGCGTAACTTCCTTTTCAAATTTTGAAAAAAAGTACGTAAGATAAATAATCGTTTTTACACCTGTTCTAGAGAATTTAATTCTCTATCTTTTGAAACAAATATGACTTGAATCGGCCCAAGCGTTCATGTGTTATACGTGTTTCGCTGTGGAACCATTTTTGGAGGGTTTCTATGGTTCCACATGGAACCCTGCACTAGCAATAAGATGACCGCACACCACCAACACATAGTCTCTCACAGCATGCCTGTGGTTGATGAGGTAAGGCCCCGTGAGTACTTGCATTTCCTTCTTGCAGCTTATTGCTGGAAAAAATATGAGAATATTTGATCCTATCATTTAGTATGCAACATTTAAATACTACGTAAATGAAATAACTTATAATCCCGTGAAGAATGACACAAATATTTTGTAATGCAACACTGAAAGTGAATCCAAACATCTACCTTGTATTTAGTGATGAAAATTTTAAAGGGTGGTACATGTGCCTGTCTGGATCTCTTGCTCATTTCCTGCAAATTCGATGCCTGAAAGACCAGACTGTTGTCCTTGTTTACAGTTCGTTGCGATTGCGAAGGTCGAGTGCTATCTGCTGACGTGTCAGTTCGTTGTTCGTTCTAATTGATGTTGATGCTACTAGTTGCCACCATGATGGATTAGAAAGTGCTGAATCGGGAAGCTAAGGCAGTGAGGAGGTAACTGAACTAGTTACTATGCACCTTTTAAAAATCGCTTCAAGTTGGAGGTGGTTCGAATTATGAAAGTAAATGAGATGTTTATGCGAACCGAACATGGCTGCTCTGCATACATCTTTTGTGGCTTGTACGCGCAATCAAGTGAGAAAACAAATAGTAGGCAGTTACTATAACTTTTTTAGTTCACTTATTTATTCAAATTTGTATTCGTTATTTAATTTAACATAGATTTACACATATTACTTAACAGTTATCCATGAGCGTCTAAAATGGTAATAAAAGTAATAGTAAGGTGAACTGTGATTTTAATCATATTTTAAACCTGCATAACTTGTATTTTTGTATAATTATATGCATGTATGCACATCCTATTGTATTTACGACTACACACTACAACTGGGGCAGTTTTTGCCGCATTTATCTCCTATCAATTTATCCGACTTTATCCACAACTAATTTTCACCGGGATTGAAATTTATCCATAGATGGACCTTCTTAGGTGTTCATAACATTGGCTTGACTTTCCTTGTGTTTGGTTGGGTATGATGCGCGTTTTTACAAAGAATAATAATAATATTAATAATAGTAATTATGGTACTGCTAGTAATAGTAATAGTAATTAAGGCTATATATCAATGTGATCCCCTCGTTTGTGTAGTAGTTTCGACGAGAAACCATTATTATTTAACTTGTACACTAGCGTTTCCATCAAATAAAATTTACAGTATTTAGACCCGAGAACTCACATAGGCAGCAGAATGATAAACTTAATAATACACACAGGCTTATACACAGAGGCACGAGCCTGAGTGCCAATATGCAGCTATAAACGGACGAGCAGAGCGATCTGGAACTTAATAGGACGAGGGCGAAACCCTATTCGAAAATGACCATGCCCTCACTTTGTACGGGGAGCAATAGGCATATAGCTTGACATACAGTCGGTGCAACAAACTTTTTCAGATGATCATGAGAACTGCTCACACGTGTTGTTTTAGTTAATTTAATAATTCAAGCTAAAAACTATTGTTAACTCACGGCTGCACGTAAAAATAATTCACGTGGGGAATGTAGTTTCTAGCTAGCTTCAACAGAACAGCAAACCAGACTGCAGGACTGGCCAGCCCTTTTTCGGAGTGGAGAAGTGTTCATACGGGCGGAAAGTTGAGCGAACCACCATGTGTTTCCGTGTACCTGAAGGGCCACAGCGTGACTTTGCCCTAGGTGGGAGCTTGAGCTTCAGTGATAGCGACAACCAGCCCTTGAGGCATCAATTCTCTCAGTAGATTCATAAAGACAACACACAAGATGTAAGTATAGCAGTAACAACACACCAGATTAAGTACACGAATGAATAATAGCTGACTTATGATTTAATAATAATTTAATCTTAAGAAACTAAGGCAATAGCCATTTTCTGCACAATATCATATCGCATGTTCACACAGTGAGCTATCAGATTCTTCAATCCAGATGTTCAATCCTACACCGATGTTCACTATGGGAGAGAAATGACAGCTGCCGTACGCATAAAAAGCCGTTTCTAAATATGTGAATTCCGGCTTCGGCTTTATCTTCTTCCTACGATTATTCCTGCAAAATTCAATCCATGGGTCGCTCTACGAATGGCTGTTCATAATGGAATTACACTTTGCTGTTCTTCAGGTTTCTTTAGTGATGTTTTTTAGTTCCTCGAAGAAAAAATCTGGCCAAGAGAACATAGAAGTGAAGCAAGAGAGCTACAAAATTCTGGTACAGTGTGAAACCCTAACGGTCACCACCAAAGGAGAGCATTTAGATACCCGCTTGTGTTCCCACAGTAACGCGTACCGGTCCTTATTGTGAAGACATCTGAAATACATACTACTTGGATTCCTTACACGGCCTAACTGGCTCAAATTCATTAACTTCAACTGTATTAAAAATAAAACTAGTAAATCGTACAAATATTTCGAGATAAACTCATAATCTTACACCGGGACTCAGAGTCATTGCAAAGAGAGAAGGACTGGCAAGAAAACGAAGTACCATTCACGGAAACTGAACCGAGGAGTTCAAGCACGTCTCACATCCTGTAACACACCTTAATCATATTATTTAACCCACTAAAATTACTGCAACTACAAATATAGCCTTACATAATTAAAAATAATTCTACTATTAATATTCCTTCAATTCCCGTGGTCCTGGTAAAACAATTTGGTAGAGGGCAGGAGCTGAGTGCCATGAACATCGAAACCTCAGCTAACATCAACACCAGGTTCACATTAAAAATGTGATGGTATTCACTGAGAGTCAGTCAAACGGAAGAGTTACACATCACTGGTTTTCAACAATCACCAATACTGGCCTCAACATTTTACCCAAGCGAGGAAAAGCCTTGCGCCTTACACACCCCGACATCGGTGTCATGCAAAACGTAATAGAACTTAAACAGACTTTTGTTGGGCACCTATAGTGAAAAGACACGTAGAAAGTATTCTGCATGTCCGCCCACGATGGAGGCTTTCCTCAAAGATTCGCTATTCACGTTGACAGAGTTATACACCGAGGCGTGAATACCAATTCTCCGCGGAGAAAAGATGCAGAAAGAACGTAACATGACTAATATACGTTAAGCAAAAACTATTTCAACAAATTATAATAATCCTGACGATAATAATAATAATAGTAAAATAAAGATAGGGATCGATAAATACTATCTACTGTCTTGAGAGAGCCTTTCACACGCGCTCGATGTTAATTCTAAAGTTGCTTCACCTTAAATATTAGTGTAGGAGTGCACGCGAGTGGACGCGGGAGGGTTTCAGTGTTGAGGTTTTCAGCATCCATCTTTCAGTATACATTCTGTATCGTGGTATACATATATGAGCATTTGCTGACCATTGGTACTACCAATTTGGTAATCCAGGTCCGTAACACCAACGGTCGTGTGCGCTGGAACGTCTCAAAACATGGCCCTAGCATCTTTGGAGCGCTGTTCACATGTACAAATAGGATAGCTACATCATAAAATTTTGTCTCGAAAATCCTACTTATTATCGTACCTACAAACTTCATCAGTATTCTTCCTCTTCTGAACTTAGTAAATGACAATTATTTTTTTATAAAAAATAAATCAAATTGCGCGCGGGTCATCCAACTACCCCTCATAATTGGAGTAGTTATTTGTAGTAGCGAACCATTTCCGCAGTCACCCTACAGATAAAACTGAACTAAAAGTTTAGAAAATTAGCATGGGAACAATGTAATTAGTACAACTAGCTCTATCCACCGAGTCAGAACAAGTCAGTTCTGATTTATTTTCGCTGTATTTTTCTAACATTTTTGCTCTACCCCATAATAATTTAGAGTTTGGGAAATGTGACTGGACGCACATTACTGCCTTTCACAAGCCCAACTTCTGCGTGTCATAGAAAATTGTAATCTTTGGATACTCACCGGAAAGAAACTATGCTAGAGTTTACGATTCTTCTAACCCGGCTCTGGTCTTGATTAATGGACAGCGTCAAAGGGCACTAGAAGAGCACAGGTCCTCACAAGTTTTTGGCAAGGAAAGCATGTCCACCGTACACTTACACTACTTCTACGCAGAGAAAGACTGTATTAAATATTTTATGCACAGCGCCGATGAGGATCAAAGCGCATCGCAGTTAGACAGAGCATTAAATATAAGACTAGAAGATGTGGTGGTGTCGTAGTCTGAATGAGTCTGATGATGATTACCGTTTCCGCTGCTACTCGTCGGAGTACTTCCCCCTATCCCTCCATTGCTACTACCTCCGTTACCCCCAGCACCATGACTGTTGTGACCCGTTGCACCCGTGTCATACATCATCTCAGCCGAATCCTGCTTCATCGACTGATGATAGGTGAAGAAGTGGTTGTGGTTATGATTTGCATCCACATACGTCGCAGACTGAGGGGAAGGGGTAGAAAAGTCATAGTGGTGGAATGTATTCGCCTGTTGTTGTTGCTGTTGTTGATGTTGCTGCTGTTGCTGTTGAGACTCCACCATTCTGTAACTCGGAACTTCGTCATCGGGCTGTAGCCAGGACTGTTGATGCTGATAATGAATTTGATCATAAGGAGAGTAGACCGGTGGGGGTTGCTCATAGAATTCCATCTGCCGTACATACTGGGAGTAGCTTTCAAGTCCATTCTGGAGATGTTGGTGCTGATGAGGGTGCTGGTGGGCCTGGTGGTGGTGTGCATGTAACTGACCATTGTTCGTATGGAACTGAGCGAAGGGAGCGTGACGACTTGGGTAAGGTTTCCCTCCAAACTTGGATATGAGCTGGATAACTGGATTGTTCTTGTGACGCTCGTCCAAGGTCATCCCGTCCCGCTCACTATTCTCCAGCGGAGACATTTCCGGGGTGGGTAGGTTCACCTGTTGCTCTCCCAGAAGAGCCGTCAAATGCGGCTGCTGCCCCTGATTCTGATGGTCCAGGGATGACTCTGCCATAGACTGTGCTTGAAGGACGGAACCACCATTACCTAAGCAAACACAATCAAAGTTTATAATTATAGTTCTCTGCCAATTTCTCCGAAAGTTAAAATCCATCAATGGAGCAATTAGCAACGCCCAGCCAGCCATAGATTTAAGCATTCCTGAGTACACATACGTCCAATGGATAGTTTCTTAAGCATACTAGGAACAAATACGTGATTCCTCAAAGCATGCAATAATTGTTATGACACTTCATTCCTATTTTCATTCATTAAAAATCACACTAAGCCTCTGCCGGGCATTGTTGTGTAGAATGATAGTACAACGCAAAAGATGATTGGAAGAATGCGATCAGTCCTTCACTGACTAACTCGCACCCAGGAGTACCTGGAAAACCAACAATTGACCGTTATGACAGGTCCAACGTTCCTTGCGCACAGTCACTATATCCCGGTATCTTTCATACAGCTGAGGCTCATAATGCAAATAAGGATACTTGGTTAGCTCAATTTCCTTCGAAAACCTCCTCCTAAAGGCTGACTGATTGAGAGGAGCCATTCTGCTCGGAGATGAGGATAGGTGACAATTAACTGAAAGGTAAGATAAAGCTCAGGAATGGTCCAGAAAAAGATAGAGAAAGAATAGAGCGAGATGTAGGCCTCTGCCTTGAGTTCTCTCTTAAAAGATGAAGATAGCTTACGGAAACGCGTCCCTTCTGCCGTTATGTGGGGCTCTTGCCCAGCCAGTTGTTGTTCTCAACTTCTAGACGGGTCTTATTTAATCTGACGAGAGAACTTCATTATATTATTATTTCCGTTCAAGAGGCTCACTTAGTCAGTTTGAAGCACACTGAAGTAGAACAAGCAGCATTGTACATGTATAGGTTCATGGGAGCTGAAGTGTGTACAAGAGAGGCCCATATGGCTCTGAACACTGCTGACGCCGTCTCAAAGGAAATCTCAGCATCGGGAATTTTATGCATAAAAAAGGATGACTTTGCAATTATTCCTATTCCTTCATTCCTATTTTCCGAGGCTTGCGGGATAATCATTAAAATTATTTACGCCGTGCGTAAAAAAATATATCTCGTCACAACCCTCCTCAGCCTTTGCGGTTCTGCTCAGAAGCATTTTTACAATCTCCGAGTTCTGTGAAATCTCCCTCTACTTATTTTTCCACCACCATCTCCTACTACTTCTCCGCTGCAAGTCGGAATCATTGTGATATAGGCGAGATAGAGACTTTGCCGCAAAGACATGTCCTGCTTTATGATTACCCTATCGTGTCATTAATATTAATCTCTATAGTCTTTCCTTGTTTCCCTATACATTAATTTGTAGCCGTGAGTGTCCTTTGTTGGAATGCATCACGGTTTTTGGTTGGTTCGTTGGCTGGCTAGCAAATAGGTTGGTTGTTTAGTTCCTATAGTTTGCCTGATGGGGTGAGGTGGTGGGAAAGAGAGCGGTTTGTCTTCACTTTTTGCGTGATTTACCCAAAGACTAGTGCACGCTCGGCTGCAGATCTTTCGTAATTGGAATCTAGTTAATTCTAGTTGTTACGGCTCACGGCCTACCAATTTGTGGAATTAAGGGATAGGCTCACTCATACAATCCTTTACGATCTGCCTGGCGCAAGCAGTGTAATCGCCCTGTCAACAACCAACCAGCTTCTTATTAGCACCACGTAAATTTCCTTCTGTAGATACATTCGTAAGCTTTCTACCACAACTACAACCACTATTTTCGCATGTACGCTTAAACATATATGACATCCTCACACGAAGAAGGTAGCGCGTGATATTTTTCTTCGTCTTTTACACATCAGAAAGTGGGAGATGGAGTGAGAAAAAAGTTACCGTTTGGAAGTGTGACACGGCGGAAGTCTTTAGTATGGTCCGGATCCGGACTGGCGTTAGGCGATGCGTCAGGGGTGTGATAGCCTGGGAACGAAGTCACATACTGTTCCTGACTGTGAGGGAGCATTATTTCATTGGTTCGCCGACCGCCACCAGCAACAGCACCACTGCCGCCTCCGTTCCTCTTCGACTGTTTACGCCGTCTTGGTCGGTACTTGTAGTTGGGATGAGCTTGCATGTGAAGAACGCGGAGCCGCTCTGCTTCCTCCACGTAGGGCCGCCGATCACTCGGTGTCAGGCTACGCCATTTTTTACCTACAAAGTATACCAGCAGGGCGACTGTAAGCTTCCGAATTAATTTCTCCACATTATTTTCACCACAGCTGTCACATGCACTGGCATGTACATATATAGTCTCGTCTGATGCTGCTGACCGCACAAGTGCCCTCACATACACATTCCCCTCCGACGCACGCACACGGCCTCATCATCTGCTCCCCATCACCCTGGCTCGCCCGCATTCCTCATCTGACGACTACCAAGACTGGTACTACTACCACAGTTTTTTCTTATGCCGAGGGATTAGAATTACGCATGCATATCAATCATTATTATTATTAGATTATCGAGAGACAGACTATAAAGTCTTATATATGCAAGGTAATTGGGCATTTGGTGTACATGGAAATGGTTTATGCATAACTTTTACACCCTTAACGTCCATTTTTATTATGTGCAATAATATTTATTACTCCAGCATCAAGCATCACACAGAAGGAGGAGGAGAAGAGCGATTAAGATGAGTGGAGTGACGGAGGAAAGGATCGCTGCATGCGCCCGTATAAAACTTGAACGTAGTAAGGATGCGCTAAGACATCATACCTTATATTAGCTATGCTATAATTTTAGGCGTACAAATGCATAGGCAAACGGCGGATTCCCTACTACATGCGAGATGGATGGATGCTTCATTAATCACAGAGGGCAGGTAATTGTCCAGATAATGCCATGCCGTCGGGGTGTCAATCAGAGAGATGAGATCATTACTCACACAAGAGCAAAACCACCCTGGAGGCCCATTCCTCTATTCTTACGATAGATTCTTGTATTTATTACGAATTTGAGATGAGCTGAGCCACAGTACATAGCAGCCTATTCTTAGATCCTCCCTTTACGTCTTGAGAGCTTCATCAGTCATACATCCCCTTTGTAAGCCTACACACGCGCACACACACGCATAGGTGTGTATAAATGTGTTGAGGTGCTTGCTCTAGCAACAGGCTTTGAAGATGAACAACGACACTCAGTGGGTATTACCGTGCGGAAAATAAAGGTTCTTTCGTGAGTCCGAGCACAAAAACTCATTTGAGGAATAATTAAGCCAGCACCACGCGACTACTATTCAAGCCCTTCTTGATTGCTCGGCAGCATAATTTCCGAGAGCGGATAGGACACAGCATTACCATTCACTCCTGGTCCTCTAATCCAATTATTACTGTCGCACGTGTTCGCGCCGCTAATTATCGTCTCACCGTTGCTCCACTATTGTCGCCAACTATACCTTTAACTCTTTCAACATCCATGACTGATCGTGTGGGTTTACAACTGCATAATAATATACTTCATATTTTGCCTAAGTCCCTAAGTCGGCAATAGATCAAAAATTACTTTAACTGCTTGCTCACCTTGCCCCCATCCCTCTAACTTTGAACCAGGTCAAACTATCCCCTACATGCTCATATAGGAGGATATACTTAGTGGCTTAAATTCTGTCATAGAGTGAAGCTGGAGAGTTGTAGCATTAATGGGAGTACACAGTTGCAGAATATTAGCTCCCGTTTCCACATTTACTCACTTGGCAATCACTCTTGGTCAATATTTGACCACGAGGTTTTTTTAGACACACCTGCATTTACCGGAAGGTTTTCGTTTGAACTACAAAGATAAGTTATGTACACAAATGACGTAAAAACTGTGCCCACTTGGACCATATGATCCCGTCGAGTCCCCTGAGGTTTAGATGCAGAAATATCCGACCGATTCTTCATGCCCAAAGCTATGCTCTCATAAAGCTTACTACTCAACAACCTACCAAGGCCACACATAAGCTTTACAGTTACACAATTAGACTAAATTCCGCACCAAACCGCTGGTCGTTAATGCGTGAAATTTTGAGCCACTTTAAAAAGTAGTAAATAATTTACAATTTTCGAATGTTGTGAACTTTACCATTATAATTATTCATATTAGAATATTGGAGTCAAACTCTTGCGTTAGAAGCCTTAGATCTCCACCTCGTAAAATATTCGAGCTACAGGGGTGGGAGAACTTCCAATACTATGCATAAATAAACAGCCACAACACAGTCATTAAAAATTCATCAGCTCAAAATACTCGACTCGCACTTTCCGCGATAACAATGCCGACTTTTAGAAACAATTTTAATGGCACCCCATGGTGCCCAGAATCAAGACCTTCTCAAACTACTAATGGAAATCTGCTTGAGCGTGTGGCAAAACGCATAAATGCATGTGTTTTTATAACTCAAATCTAGTCCTTCATAACTATTTATCGGAGCAAATTATAACTACTGTCCCACACCGATAATCTGTTTCATGCTGAGGTAAAGCCCTAAAAGAAAGAATCTGATGAACGTATCAATTCCTTTGGCTCACCAACATTTCAAATCGTAGCCCCGTCAGGACCACAAATGCAAATTTCTGTAGAGATTCTGGAATTATGAAGCCTATCTTGTTGAATGTGTACCAAAAACACAATAAATGACACTTATGTGTAAGAAAAGCACATGCAAAAAATTTTAGAGACTTCACTGAGAATCAGTGATTAAGGAGATGGAATTGAATATGATGAATGATTAAACATGGTAGCTGTGGTGAGGGGGTATTGAGAGAATACATATTCATGTTAGCTTTAGAATTGATTCGGAATTTTTTATACTTCGGGCTGTAAATTCGACGGCTATTATCATGATGGTGTTAATGTGAAAGTAGAATAGAATAGAAGAAGGCTTCCGCGGTAGTTATAGCAAACACACGAGGATACCCTCCCCGATCATGCTCTTACGTTTACTATACTATGAGCTACTAACAGAAACGATAATGTTTCATACGCTAGCCATACACGCGCTTTGCTTATGTAAGTGTAACCATTAAGTTCCACCATGTATTTTCCGGGAGGTCGGCCATTTGATAGGTGTACAACATGCTCTTGGTATGCTCACCGCAGACCCCTTTCATTATCTCTACAGAAGTATGTACGTATGTCCAAATGACGACGAGATGCTCCTCAATAATAATTAAGAAGAGCCTTTTACACGCTGCCGCCGACGCTTCTTGTTCGTCCCACCTTATAGCCGCATCTGTGCATTGGTGCGCTCTGTAACTTTTTTCCCATTTCCAACCCAACTCCCTGGTGTGATCAAAAATATTCCAAATACAAACATAAGCACGAACGCAAGCGTACGCACACACGCAAACACTAATACGCGCATAAACATACACAAGAACGGATGAGAACATACAAACAAACACGAACGCACATACGCACTTACAACAAACTTGAATTATGTTGGAGGATTACAATAACAACAGGAGGAATTGCCATCATCATAATCACTTGTATAATTGTATTTGCCTATTTTGAAATTATAGCCCTTTCAATATCTTGCTTTTACGTCGGCATTTGGTTCCCAACACTTAGTTCCGCCGTCCCTTTCAAATCGGAGGGGGAGAAAAATGGGAGATTTTGACGAATCAGTTGCTCGCAGGAGCTAGCTGGGAAGAAACTTAGCGCTTTTCTTGATTTACGACCTCCTAAGCCTGTCACAAAGGCCTTCCGGAACTGTCTGAAGACTGACTCAGTCTCCTCCCGTCAACTACATATTTATTCGAGAAAAGTGTAAATATGTTGCCTGACTCCACCAGCTTGTTGGACAGTTCCATGTAGAGGAATTTTAACAGAATTTCAATCATGGCTTCACTCATAAGCTTCTTTATGGACCACTCCCTCAAGCAATTCGTCACCCTGTACCGATGCGATGGCCGCGGGATGCGTGAATGTGTGTGTTTTTCCGTGTCAGGTATAGCAATTATGAAATGGGCAGTTGCACGAGTGCACTCACTCTCATGCCCCGCTAGTCAATTACTGTCTGTGTGTTAATGATAATCTTTACAGCTCTTACCTACTTCTGTAAACTCACTCCAAAATATTTACTTCTAGCAGACAGCCATTGGCAGAGCCAGACCGCCCCAGCTGTCAACTGTACACAAACACATGTCACTTAAACGGGGGTGGATTACTGCGTGGAATTCAACATTGACAAACTAACCCGCTCCCCTCCTCAAAATGGCTGTCATCAGGAGATACTAGCATCATCACCATCCTGTCAACACATCATCTCCAAACCAACGTTTGACCTTCCCATCACCCTGACCACCCTGAGTTGCTCCCGAACAATCAAGTTGAGAAATCCTTCAGCCATATTCCTTTCTACCCTTTGCATCCCCCAGATCCTACTTCGCCTCCGCAGTGGGCAGTCGTCAGAAGTAAACTTATCTCTAAAATAGCGGACAGTCGGGCGAGTGCCCATTTCAGGATGGAGGAGGCGCGCAGAGGAAGATTAAAATTATCAAATCATAACCGCCGACGGAGAGAGCATATTACATGTAATGCGGATAGTTATCGTAAAAATTACTCACTACCAATTTACTGTAGCCGAGACCTCGCAGTTCTCGCGGTCCTTGTAAAAAGCACTTCAAAATTTGAACCCGACACTACTCACACCGCCATCAATGCCAATATAGACCTATCCTCTCGTCACGGGCTGTATGGGGCTCCGAGCCCGTTTAGCCTCTCCGTCATAATCTGGGTAATTCAAGTGGGGAAATCCTATTACCTTTTTCCATTCACGTGACACAATGTACACATCATCCCAGCTGAGCCCGACGGCAGCAATTTGAGATAAAAGTTAAGGGTCAAAGGTACTACCAAAGCCAGTCTGTAGTCGTGGATTTACTCCATGTAGTATTTTAGTACCACTAATACTTTTCATGGCTAACGCCCAGTC
Source organism: Pseudobourletiella spinata (assembly GCA_009870155.1). Taxonomy (NCBI): domain Eukaryota; kingdom Metazoa; phylum Arthropoda; class Collembola; order Symphypleona; family Bourletiellidae; genus Pseudobourletiella; species Pseudobourletiella spinata. Next base: position 11,313 of record WJFA01001164.1, on the reverse strand, counting down.
GCCAACACATACTCGTAGAAACTAGGATATCTCTCTCTGCGTCATAATATAATTCATAATGCAGAGACCTTGTGACTCCAATTAACTTTTCCCCAGGCCTCCGCCAACATTCTCCCGCCCCCAATTTCTCCCCCCAAATCCTCAAGATGGACACACATGCACAATTGTGGGTCAGAAGAACATTTTCATTAGTAAGGCAGAGGCGTGAGTACGCGTGCTCGAGCCAATGCACCGACAGAATTTGTGCATGCGCTGAAGTGCCTCCTGAGAGAATGATGATTGAATGAGCGCCTATTGCATCTTGTCCCAATCTTGTAGAATAGAAGGAAGTGAAAATCTCCGCCGTGAACGCACTTATAGGAATTGGAAGAAATCACAATGGAGCTGCTCTACTTGTCAAGCCAGACTGCTCCGTTCCTCCGTAAGAATACCCCTGACAATTAAATTTCATTTAGTATAATACTAATTAAAATGATCCAGCTCGGCTACCCAGACACACACACGATTCCTAGCTTCCTTGTCAGATGGTTGCACAAGTAGTCGCATATATAGTATTTGCTTTCAATTAAAGGTGAAAGCGACGGCGCACATCCACGCAGAAGACATGGCCCTAAGTCTGCCGGGATTAGACTGTCAGAAGGGATGAAAACTTCATCATGGGGAGAAGGGAAGAGTGGATGAAGGAAGCCCGTCAAGCTCCTTCACAGATACTTTAACCCACCACTCAAACCTGCCAGCAGCCAGCATGACTCTTCCACATTATTATCATTATGACTCTCTGAAGGGTTGAGCAGTTTTTTTCGAGGGGCTAGCGAACAGGCGGTTTACCACCACCGCACCTAGTAGCTCAGATTAGTATAGATCATCATAATTTTTCCTACCCATACGCTTAAGCATACAACAGCATTTGGTAAAAATCATACTTGACACATACATTTTCCCACCAACGCACCCTACTGTCCACAGGTCCACAGTGGGAAAGAAGAAAACTCACTTTCATATATATATATATATATATATATATATTGTATATAATGACAATAAAAAATGCATGTAGAGGATTAAATCCTTGGTCCACAGGCGAGAAGAAGAACCAAGGTCTGAAGATTTGACTGTGAGAGTGTGTGTCTGTAAGTTAGTTGCTTCGTTTCATCCAAATATTGACGAGGAAGTTCATGCGGAGCTCCACGTGCGGTCAGACGTAAATAGCTTCTATACGGTCGCGGCCCTTCACGAACCCAATCAAGTGCCAAAGAAACGAGCGAAGAATTCTCCTTCCCTAAGCCGGAGCTGTAACACTATAAATATCCATCCTATATACCACCACCACTGCAGTTACCGCTCACTCCCTTAACGCCTTCTGTGTACTGAGGGAGGGTAGATGGTCCTACGGATAGGAATAGAGCCAATAATGCGTACTAAGGTAGACAGACACAGACGGTAATTCCACCGTAGGTGGACCCCGTGTTGCACTGCACAGGATGCAAGATGTGGGGATGGTAATAGTGTAGTGGTAGTCCTCATCGTCGTAATTTTGTAGTGGAGAAACATCATAAGTGGATCTCCATAGGGAGGTAGTCTACGGAAACCTCACACCGAGCCACATCCATCACATCCCCATCATTTCGAATCAAAGCACACCTCTGATTTCCTATTAATCACGGATTTATGTGTAATCCACAAGTGTTATTTTGAACCAAGTGGACCAACCTAAGTTTTTTTTCTACCTCAACATGACTCTCTTTCTCTCGCTCACACACATGAATACTGTGACACTACTACTCCCCTTCCTCTTTATAGCCCCATTTCATCCTCTTCGTCATCACTGCACCTGCCCATGTCATATTTTTTGTCTCCAAAGTTTCTTCCCTTCCATTACTTGCCAGTATTCTACCCGCACTGCCACATACTACACACTTCCAAATCCCCCACGACAATGAAAATCCGGAAGGGGAATGAAGTGACTCAGCGATAGACTTATACTCCCCTTTTTACTGAAGAGAATCCGTGAAAGCACGGTGGAATTAGAAGGATGATAATAGCTACCTTAATGAATGAGACCATTGCGGCAGTATTTTGACCCAAGTTGTGATCCACACATGCTATATACACACATTTGCGGGAACATACTCATGTAATACTCATACTCAGCATACCCTCCGTTTCAAATCACAATCTGGTGGTTGTCACTCTACGGCTATACACCCTGAGCATGGGACATTGGATGAATTATTCATGCCGAAATTGCATGATAATTCCACCATTTTGATGCTCATAACTTTGGAGCAGGATGTAGTGCAGTACGGCACATGGTAGACAGTATTTGTCTCTGTCACACATGTCGTGTTTACATGTATGTGAATGTGTATCTGTATGTGTGCATGTGCGTTGGGTAACAGCCATGAACTATGAACGTGGTTTTGTATAATTAATTACTCCATTTGACCTGCTACAAGGATTTTAGGTTAAAACCCTCAGCACTCTACTGAGACCTTCACGGAGAATTAGTGTATGGAAATATATGGTGATGATAAGGACTGGCGGGCGGAGGATGCTTCGGGCCCTTATCTTATCAATATCAAAATTATACTTTGACGGAACTAGCAATAATCTCCCTCTACTTCTACTGGAATTGCTGACACGGTTTACGGACGCATCATCACCCTCCCTGTAAGGGTAGGAGATTGATGCTATATAGCATTTCACGTGAACCTTTTTCCCATCCCATCCACTACACCATCACTCCTTTTAACGAACCGTGTCCACTCGCACTATAGCAAAAGCCTGAAGACTGACAAGCAAAGGATTGATTTGGAGCCCAAGAGTGAATGGTGCTCGAGGATCACTTCCATGCATAAGATTTCCTTCCAAATCCACACCATTCAAAGAGTTTCTTAACCCCTTCCCACGTCCCTCAAATTTTAATTTTTACGTTTTCACCTCAAATCACACGTTTGTAAGGGGGAGGATGAGGTGTTCAGAGAGAGAGAGAGGAAACCGCAAGTGATTCCTGTTGTTTTGACAGCTCCAATCACCAATAAATCAAAAAGGCGTCGAAGGAAAACACAGAGACATGCATCGATTCATTCACCCCGACCGATCATCACATAATAATCCACTCCTCTCCACTTTATTTCCCAGCAATCTCAACGACACATAGGCCCTCATCAACTCAAATAAATCCCAAAGACATCTCCGCCGCGGCGGAACCCATCCACTCCACTTCACATTGGCCAGAACATCCGGAGATGACAACCTCCACTTAAGCGTAGAACTGTCTATAGAGTAATTGACAACTAGGAGCGCACGTCACGGGAGCTATGTTTGAGGAATGGAGTAAGCTACATCGGAGCCACAGCGCCGACCACACGATTAGTCAAAGAGAAAGTGTTGTGTTGTAGACTGAATGGAAAATCTGCCCCAAGTTTGAAATCAAATTCACTGGAAGATATGTTAGAGAGCCACTCCTACCTCCTCCAAGACCAAATGCTAACTTTTGGAGGGAGTTAACGAGATGGTTTAGTGTTTAGTATGGTCCATAGTTTTTGCTTCTCTCTCTCCCCTCGATCTATCCATAACGACTAAAAAAGCCACATAGTAGTAGCCTCCGTCGTCATCTTCATGATGAATATGGCCATGGTCCCGCTCCACGCTCGTCACATAATTGCAGTCTTCCACAGCGATATATAGTCTTCTTACAAACCCTCATACGGATCCTGATGGCATGCCTTCCTTCCTCATCCATCCATGGCTAGATTCGCCGAGCCACTGATTTTGCAGGCGGGGACGGTAGAGCAGTGTGTATGTACGCTTGTGAGTGAGCAAAAAATGGTTTACCTAAAGTACACTGTATTCACTCACTGCCAGTATACCGTCATCACGGGAGAGGGGCGAGACAGCAGGGCACATCATAAGACAAGCGGAGAGCTTGCTCCTAGCTCGTTTTCAAACCATGAGCATATCACGAGATCACGACCGCAAAATCATAGACAGGAACATAGACCAGCACCACTACACCACACCAAAAAATTAACCACCACCGCATAGCAATTTCAACACTCGCACAACTCTCCGCTCTCACCCATCATCATCATCATCGTCATCATCATCATCAACATCACGACGAGATCTCCGTATGCATATGCTGCAGAGGATACAATAGGACGAACACAAGACCGTAAGACCGTGGACTGTGAAATGGACTAACTGCAAGCTAACCATAATCATCATCACCATCACCACTACTACTTGTTCAAATGGACTCTCCAAGTACTAAAGAACTGATAGTAGTTGAATTGCTTTAGCCAGAGCCTATAGATGCTATACTGATTTGTCACAGGGCGCAGACGTTCCCTCAGCTCACTACGCTGTTGCAGCACAACACACACACACACACACACACCAAATCACACGCATAAAGAGAGAGAGGCCATGTTCCTCGTGGCTATAACACGATACGTACAAGCGAAATTTCACTTCCCCTCCACATTGCATATAATATCCATACTAAAAGTCATACTAGCAAGACCAATAGAGCATACAAGGTTTTCATTCAGGTTACGGGAAAGATTGGATCTTCTGATCAAGGGTTTAAGTGGAAAGTCCAGGCTTACCGTCCCCATTATTTCGCATTAATTTAATGACCTCGCTACATCGCCAACTTTTATTGACATGAGCATGTTCGGCGGTGAAACTAAGGAATGTGAATGGCTCTAGAAGTGTGAGATTGATATAGCCGACTGTGTTACCATCACCATCCCCCTTGCTCAAGCTCTCCACTTCAATAATGCACCAAGCAAATGAGAGGATGAAGTAATGTGAGTTCAAATAGCTAATTACACATGTCCATAGGGTTAAACTGATATTCTACCGTGAAGATATAAGTGTTTCCTTTTCTCATTATCTACAGGTGTCATAAAATGGTCGTAGGCGATGCGCAGTCACCAGCCTCAAACAGAGATCATAGCTTGGATTCATATCGTTAGAAGCTATGCATCCCCGTTCATTCACAATGTCATTTCAGTGGGACACAATATACAAGCGAAGCTCCCAAAGGCAGAAATACACCTACACAAGGGGAAATATATTAGAACTCGTTTACTGAAAAGGAGTAATATTGATTGATACTGAGAATCAAATCCACGCTCCGAGTAGCCCCAAATGTTCTAATATATATTTGGGAGCTCACAGGAGAAAAAAACGGAGGGAGAGTCCCTTTTTGAAATTTTTCCCAATCTAATATCATAATAATACTGAGATGGGATCTAATCTGATGAGACTGAACCGACACCGAGCAAATGAATGATGCTAGTGTGGGACACAATAGGGAAGAGTAGAAGCGACTGACTGAGTGAAATATGTGGCCCGCTCACAGGTGTATCCCCAGCCCTCATTTTTTACTGTTACACATATATTTCCTGCAAGACCGCTACCTACAAGCACCACCACGACTACCACAAAACTTTCCACCTCAATCAAGATTTCGTGCCCTCACATTCTAATTTAGACTGAGAAGTCTTCTGCAAGAACATCGAAAAGCTTACTATCCCGCAAGCTGTAGGCCTATTATACCATTTCAAGTGGCTTGTTCGGGTGTATTGTACGTATTGTAAGCTGTCTCAACTGTCCAATCCACCGGAGAGCTTGATGACAAAAATGAAATGACCGAGAGAGCTTTATATGGAGGGAAAAGCCAGGATTTGTCAACCACCTACTGAAGTCGTCTTTAAAAAACCATTACGGGCTTTATTAGTTTTTGCTCCGCTCAAATCAGTCGTCACAGCGGCGAGCCAAGGGCTTATTAGTTTACGCAAAAAGTCATTCGCTCACAGTCCGGACTGTACAAAAAAATAGATTTCCAAATGTAGCACGGGGGAGATGATTACATACAGATGGACGGACAGACTGACACAAATACAAACACACAAATACACTACTACTGCAATTCTAGCAGAGACAATTTCTTCGCATTAGCAACAGATGAGGGAGAGCTGATGTATGCTCAGAGCTCCAAATCCATTCAGACATAATTTTGCTCGCGAACACTGAACTACCTGGGTGACTGCAATGCTCGTGATTCACGTGCGAGAACATTACTGGTGCGTCTAACTGTGTGTGTGTCTTGTTGGGAGGGTTGTGGGATCTTTCCAGTGAGTATACGCAGTAACAAATAAATAGATCCACTAATGATTAGTCGCATACAGAGACGGAAGACACAAACCATAAACTACCCTTGGCGCTCATATGTATACAACAAGAGACGGTCATATTGTGAGATGGTGTAATGTGCGGACTGAGGGCTTATCACACATGGGAATCAGAAAGGCGGGCAAGAGGGAAGAGATTTAGTCCTGCTGCGGCGCTTAGTACACTCGATTAGTTACGCCCATCTTTCCTCGCTTGTGGCTAATTATTCAAGCGTGTAAAAAAGCCAATGACTAATGAGTGCATTACGTCTCCCAGGTGAACCTCTCGAACGATTTCCCGATTTCACATGATTTTAATTACTTCCCAGCAAGTGTCCAGTCACTTTTTACAGTCTTTTCACATTTCTCGAGTCGTGAGAGGCACGGTGTTTGCCCGAGAAGCCGGCCGCGTCGTTTCATATGCCGTCCCTTTCTTTTCGTCTCTTTTGCCCCCACCTCCTCCTCCTCCTACTCGCCTATTTCTTACCGCTCTTCTTCTTCTCAATCCTTGAAGCAATGCAAACACACATATATTCGAGCGGACTTGTACAAAGGACCTGGGAGAGAGGGGTATTTCTCAAATTCACGCCTTGAGATAACCCCCCTCACATCTCCATATGCACATCCCTGTTTTCCTTATGGATCCTTCTTCTTTCTTCCCTTTGGGCAAAACCTTCGTACAGTACATAATTATTAATACTATTATTAATACCATAATGTGATGATATTACTCGCCCTGCTTCGAATAACACACGGATGGCAATAATAATAATAATAGCTGACGGAGAAATGACTCTTCCCGTGTAGCGCCTCTGTGCGCCGAGCCTCAGCATGACTACTCCTTTCTAACGACTTGCCGACGAAGGAAGAGACGGTGTGTGTTGGCGATGTGGAAAAAATTCTTTATATAAAGTATGCTCCACTATGAACCTCTCCTTGGAGCAGGGGATGAATTAAGGAGGCGAAGGAACCTTGCGGTAAGGAGTCCTTTAACAAGCTCCAGTGTCGGATAGAACATAGTCACTCAGTCAGTTGCTCCAGAGGTCGTATTAATTAGTATTAAATATTATGACTCTGCATTCACAGATCAGCCATCTTCCAACCCGCTGCTAATACGGTTAAGAGTCCTGTCCAGCAGATTAGAGTGCCTGGCTGTCAAGTGACCACACCATGTAAGACAGGCGGGCAGGACCTCCAGACATGAAAAATGGGAAGGGAGAGATAGCGGCGGGCATCTTGAAAGAAACCTTCCGGAGGCTCAGTAATTAAACTCTAAGGTCAATACAATAACTTGCTCCGGGAAAACTTTTTGCTATACTTTCAGCTCAAAAATTCCTCTTGCTCCTTCACTTACTCCTCCAACAAACAAGAAGTTTGATAGCCTGACTTGACGTTTGCGAAGACGGAAAGCAAATGCTTTATTACATGCAAACACATACATACAAGTCCCAAGTGTGATTACAGCACAGCAGCTTCTGGTCAAGCGTTCCCATTGCACACGGTGATGTAGGGCGAGTGAACTCGGAGCCCTGATTACCCGTAGATAATTGGGTTAACAGATAATCAAACCAAAATTGACTGGGAGTGATTATATGTGGGCAAAGGTAATCGAGGTTTAGCCTTAGCAACACATTCCCGTAAGATTCCAAGCCCTATGTCATTTTAATAATTAAATTAAATGAGTTCGTTGTCCATAATTAACGGTCAAATGATGAGCCATTACCGCACGATATCACTTCCCCAAGTTTTCAAGTCAACGGTCATAAGATGGAGAACATCTCCGCCCCCTGGATTAAACATTCAAGTAAGATGTTTCTCCAGCCTTAGCAGATCCGCTACATGATGTTATGACTGCAGAAGGGTGACAAAGGGTTCTCAAATAAAATCATTTTTGGAAGCCAGCCAAGAGGCACTGAATCCAAGACTTGGAAAACCGTTTGCTCAAAATCATGACAATCCATTTCACGCTCGTTCCCTTTGAACCTTCGCCGGAGAGCATCAAACACTCAACTATCATAATTTGTTTGTCTATACACAAGCACTTTTCTCAAAGCGGAATTCTTTATCTATCAGGTCCCACTGTCTTAAGTACGTTTTCCCAATATTTTCCCTCTTTGGAATGCGCATCAACACGTCATCATCATGAAAAATTTCGTAAACGTGAGTCAAGGAGTGCACGGAGGATAGGAAGTAAAATCAAAAGTTTACTAGCTGAAAGATTACCCCGCAAAGTGACTTCATGAACTGGCCACACGAACAGAGTGAGAGATTTTTGAAAAATCTGAGAATCATGTGAAGGCATCCAAGCCAATTTCGGAGTTCGTTTATCAAGTTGACAGGGGCTGAATAAGATCTTAATGAGACGTCGGTTCTGAGGCTACGACCTCCTCCACACCGTTATTACACACTAGCATCACACCGCTGCTTCCAACCATCACTAAAAGGTTTTCCCAATATGATTTTACTCCTTCCAAGATGGAACAAATTCGCTGCTGGAACTTTAACATTCAAAGATCAATAGTTGCACACCAAGAGGAGTTTTTTTTAGAGCTGGCATTAAGTCATTTTCACACTCTAAAAAAGACCATAACACCAACCTGCCTTATCAAGTGCATACAATGACAAAAAAATTACAGGTTTCAGCTATAAAATTCCAGTGCAAGTTACAATTATCTCTCGAGGTCGATGCCCAGCCATCTTCATCTGTTGGAACTTTCAGCTGGCTACTATGAAGGAAACATTCATTAAAGATCCTTCATGTTCCCATTATTTGTATGTCCATCCCAACTTAAAAGAAGCGAACGCATATATCTGCAGTTCTGAATACACCCTGTGAGATCACTCATTCACGACTGCGTCAAATGGGATCCACAGAAAATTCATGTAGGAATAGGATGACGACGACGACGACACTGAAGAGCTGTTGGAGAGGAAAAAATGATTCGGTGATGATAATAATGAGTTTCATCCCACGCAAAATTTCTTACATTGAAATCAAGTGGAGGTGAGGGGGGTAATTACAAGATTCAGACTCGCCAGTGTTTCCAACCGTCTCACTCTCGTTGGAAGGCGTTTCAAATGGTCTGCAAGCGAGGGATGCTCGAATCAAAATCTGAGTAATCGCCGTGTGCGAGGAACGCTTTTCAGGCACGTAGGACGTCAAAGGTGGAGACGAAAACTCTTAATGACGATGGATTACACTCTCCTTTATATTCAAGTCCCACACAGAAACACACACACACATGCACAAACCCACCTAGGAATCATCACCACAGTTTAAAAGCGTTCAAAGTTGAACCCACGTACAAGGAAATTATTTCCACTTGAGAACATCTTCCACCCATCCATACCCCACATCATCATTAAAAGACAGTTGCAATAAAGTCTTACGAGAACAGAAAATTATCCCAAAAACAATATATACGCGTTGTTTCATCAACTTCATCCGAATCATAAACGGCACGAGGACTAACCCTGTACAGCGCGACGTCACAGCCAGCCATTGCATGTGAAAAAATGTATTCCATTACACACATTTGATGACTCAGCTCAGCTTATCGCATAATAATTCAAATTTGAAAAGATTTTCACACTTTTCAATTACAAAAGTATAGCCTAGCCATGATACTAACTTGTCACCAAAGGGATGAGCCGTACAAAACCACTAACACTCTCCATTTATACACTTCTTCCCCAAACCGTTATTATGTTCTAAAACCTCACTTAGTCAGCCACATAGGTGTGAGCATTGAAGAAAAAGTTTGCCGCAGAATGCCATGAGGGTGTGTACATACATTATTCTCATCCCGCCCTATAGACGCGTTATCGTACGTGGGTGCTATGCCACAGGTAGACTAACAAGTCTCGTGTTCGATTATATGGAAATATATTAGGAATGAGAGTCTCTCGAGATGACAAGAAACAATCCTTAGAACAAATTAACTACGACATACAGACTGTTGCCTCTGAAAAGTTGAGGTACAAACAAATAATGTTGGTGAGTGAAGTTTATCTACGACAGATACTTTTTCTTAATCTCCATCACATTCTCTCTCCTCGCTCTTATACCTCTCCTCATTCCTTCTCTAAAGATCTCCCTCTGACAGGAGACACCTTTTATACAGAGTCTGTATATACCTCCGGCAAGGATCCTACTGCTTGAGTATGTCAAATTATTACAAGTAGATCCTCTTCATGTATTAAACCCGCGTTAAGTGGGCTAGGCGGTGTTGGTTGAGTGACAAAGTAACGTGTCGGAAAAATTGCTGGTAATGCTATAGTCGTCTCCCTTTTGTGCTGATCTTCTGAGCCACACCGTCTCATACAGCTAATGCACATCATCACTAAAAAGTATGGGTTTATACACCCAGCTCGTATAGGTGCCGTCGGTTTAGTTAGGACTCTCCATCCCGCAAGTCCTTTGGATGCCTGTCAGCCTTGATGACGGAGCTTAGCTCAAACAATGATTAATTTTTCGCAGCTTCTCCAGTCGTCCCTATGCACACCTCATTCAAAGGTTTGAATTTCGTATGCCGCACATATAAGCATGCTTGAAGCATGGGAATCTACGAACCTGAGCGACACGTTATCCATGCAATCCTAGTCTTCTCATTATCACGGCCATAACAACAGATAATTCCACTATTTCCACAACTGACCGAGAGTACTGCTACAAATACTACTGAGAAAATATATTTACGTAAATAATTCCAAATAAGTTGTCATTTACGCCATCGAGTTATTCCCAGAATGTTATCAACGCTAGTCACTGATAACCGTCAATCAATTTCCAAGAATTCTTTCCTCACCCCATAATCTCCCTCCGACAACAACAAACTGTTCTGGTGACAGAGAGTATGGGATACACTGCTGAAACATGGTACGAATTGAAGTCACCACTAGCGTAACAGCACAACCCTTTTAATTAATGTCATCAATTTGCCTGAGTAGTAAAGATCCCGATAACTAAAAACTATCCTATATTGTCGTCCACACAGAAGTCACTGGCACAAATCCAGCATCATTAGCCGAAATGATGGGACCGCGACTATGGGTATAAAAATAAACATAGTCACGGGCTTAAACCTTAGGCCTTGTAAGGCGATGAAAGAGAGCTTGGTCGGTTTAA